>CAUPSG010000946.1:0-74289 GCA_963513935.1 Aphrophora alni | reverse complement strand
TATGAAAGTATGTTTTTTATTGATTTTTGTTGTGTTTTTACAAACTTTATTTTTTTAACTTATTATAGTTGTTGACTTTGACACAAGATATATACAAAATGATTTTATTACAATTTCTTAAAAACAATGTTTCCAAAAGATATATTTTAGAACTTTGTACTTTACTTTAGTTAAATCAATTTCAATATGCTATATCTAGTTGGGAGGATGGAGGGGGGGATTTATTGCTCCACAATAAAACCAAGTTTTATTGTACACAAATCTATAGAAACATATCTTTAAAAGCAGAAGCCGTAATTTTTTTCAACTGTTTACAAGTATGACCTTTCTCTATTTATGGACATTTACCAGGTTCTAAGCATTTTTTAAATTGAAAGTAGTTCCAACAATTATATAGATTAAGAGGACAGTTGTAAGTTTAAGACATTTGAACAACAGATATTTGTGGAAGCCAAATATGTAACATTTTCAATGGTTTTTATCTTACAATGACCCAAGATAATAAACAATTTACCCGAAGAATTTAAGCTTTTCCACTTACATGTATTTTTAAATAATAAGAGAATGATTATTACTAAATAGAGAACATTCAAAATCACTTTTCAAATTAATTCAATAGATTAAGAACAAAAAAATATATAAATAAGAACTACTTTCTGCTAAGCCTTTGTTTCTCTTTCTATTCCTTTATATATACCTGATACAAATGGAGCCCACGATTAAAAAAAAAAAAACTTTAAGATGTGAGAAGGGTTTGAGACGTAACTCCATCAAAATTGAAACTTACTGTATTGTTGAACTGACTGTCGTGTTTTTCTTCGGTTTATGTTTAAATTATCAAAAACCAAAACAATATGGCGCTACATGTATAATGCCTCAAAAATTGCTTGTGAACAGTTAAGATATTGAAAACAGTTCTGGCAACCGTATTTTTAATTTTAAAGTACAAATTTTGAAGAAAACTAATTTCGAATTGTTAGAAACAAATCATTCAACTGGATGTTTTCAATTACTTTAGTTTACAATAGTATTTATCGTTCATAATTGTATTTTTTTTTGTATCCGGTCTCAAAACAAACTCTTGTTCACCTCTGACCCTGTTGCTATTAGAGTGTTCGAGGGGGTATGGGGTTTTTATTTCATGTTCTTCTTCTTTTTTTATTGAAAGGTTTTTCACCATCAAACTAAAAAAAAACACTGTTATCTAATTTATCACATTAAACTAATTATATACTTCTGCACCACTAAATCCCAACACTATAAACACAGGGAATACAATTTCTAAAATGGTTCCGGCTGTTATTATTATGATCCTTAAGGACGAAGTTTGTTTCCAACATTGACACCTGCGTCGGTGTAAAGTTTGGTCATATAAAACCCTCGCTCTGGGGGTAAGTAAGGATTACGACCCCCCCCCCCACTATTAAAATTTTACACATCTGGTACTTCACTTGAATCATTAAGTTGTACGAGACAGCTTTAGTAGTAATGAATGTAGCTAAGTGCAAGGCCTAACTTTAATGCACGCATTACAATAAAAGTTATTTGAGTTGCAGAGGAGTTAGTAAATGCTGCAATCACTTTCTCACAAACTGCACAGATAAACTTAAAACTATTCTAATAATGTTAAAGTTAGGTAAAATAATTCTGACGCCACCAATGTCTTTCAAATAGTCTTGATAAGCATTCTGAAAGACTCGATGAAAGAAGGAAAATGACTAGAAAAACATTTTTTTGGGGAGCTGAAATTAAAATGGTGACCGTAAGTTTTACTAAGATTTCTAAAAAAGAATTTGCATTTCCCCACATCAACTGTCTTGTTATTTGAAAATATTCCACGGGGCTATCTCAATAAGTTCCGATTTCGGAATTTTGACTTTTTAAACCCTTTTACCTTCCTACTCCTTTAATGCATTTCTTCATTTTAAGACGTGGGCTCGTGAACGTTGACCCCACTACAAAAAATATTGTCCCAAAACTGTGTTCCACTGTTTTTAATTAATACCAACATTGAAAAAGGGTGGATATTTATTTTTAACCACGTTCTCTGTAAAAGTTCTATTGATTTACTTTGTGGCGATTAGACACATTTCCTTTGTATTAAGCGCGTCCTTGTGATATACGCGAGGCAGGAATCGCCTCTCGCCACTGATAAGCCTGGAGTGGAACGACTAATTTCGAACAGTGCGAATGTTTCGCCCAGCGATGACCATATCTTTAATTTCAAATGTCCCCAAGTGATTATTTAATTAGTACCCGCGTATTCTTATTCGTAAATGTTATAGTCTAGTTATTTAGTGACAGATCTTCAACTTGTGTTCCGACCACGTAATCCTTTACCGTTAGTCATATCGAAACTTGTATTACATTATAATTATTGTTAATTAAGAACTCATTAAAATCTGGTTAGTGGTGCCAGTGATTAGTGAAATTAAGTTGAGGGACAATGATTACCTAGATATAATCTTGGCAAGATTTCCTTTTGTCAAACGGTAGCAAAGACATCGATGCAGATGGAAGCAGAGCATGGTTACTATCCACGGAACTCTGGGTTATGGGCCCAGTATACTCTCAGCGTACTTTTATTTTACAAAAGGAGTTGTTGGTTTGATATGAAAATTCAAAATATTACAACATAATAATATAATTGTATTTCTCAGAATCCTATACATAAAATAAATCAAATCCCCCCCTTACAAATAAACTTAAAACAAAACAAAATAATTCAATTATTTTAATAATAATACTAATATAATTTAACAATTTTGATAAATACAAACTTATAAATACAACCATTTTCAAAAGAAACATTTGATTGACTATCTCCTACGAATGACTATGGAATTAGATAACCCTTTAGTCTTTTGGGTTCACCTTCCCAATTTGTAACAGGATATATTGTAATCTCGAAGCTGGTATGGGACTGCATCTCATCATTGATAAAGCTTAGTCAGGTGAACACGGTCACTGTGGGCTGGGTTCCTGGCCATTCAGGTATTGATGGAAATGAGAGAGCAGATGAATTAGCCAGGGTAGGTTCAGAATCCCCTTTCGTGGGCCCGGAACCGGTGTTCGGGATCTCCTATGGACATGTCAGAGCAGCGGTTGATACATGGATACGGGAGGGGATGAATAAGGCCTGGACAAATCCAAAAACAAGTAGACCTGCAAAGAGGTTACTTAGACCAAGCAAGAAACATGCTGAACAACTTATCTCTCTTAGAAGGGATAACATGAGGTGGGTGGTTGGGCTTTTAACGAGCCACTGTTACCTCAGAAAACACCTACACAGGATTAGGGATTGCTCCAGAAAATATTTGCAGGAAATGTGGTTTGGCTGAAGAGTCCGCAGAACACATTCTCTTAGAGTGTGAGGCGTTAGGACGAGCCAGGCTATACTCTTTAGGCCCTCCGGGGAAGGAGATGGAAACCATCCTAGACAACCCTATAGATAGCATCTGTTCCGTCATAAGGATGACAGGTGAGTGGGTGTAGGATGGAACTTGGGGCGGCAAAAGACCTTCAGGTCGAAGTCGGTGAGGCCTCTGACGGAGGCTATCACAGCCCATAACATAAAAAAGGATATATCCAGTATTAAAAGAGTCAGCACCAAGTCTTTCTAATTTAAATCTATTATGTTTTCTTTTTAAGTTATACATGAACTTAAAAAGAGATCCTAAATTTTCCCTAATTAGAAACCTAAAAATGTTTATGTATTTTAGTGTGTTATAAGCTGAATAGCAACTAAAACGGAATAAAACAGCTCCTATTTTGATACTTAAATTATATTTTCATTAATTTCAATAGGGTTCCATAGAATCACATTATGTCATCTATACCATGTTCAATGTTCTTATCTTAATATGTGAGGCCCATATCGTGCTTAGGTAATTAACAACGACAAACGATTGGCAGCATCTCGAAAATTACTTCCGTTTCCTGAAGCCATGAAACGTGAAGATCAGTCAAAATTTGTAAAGATCGAAATTTTGCGCGATTACAAAACTTGCCTTGTAGCTCAGTAAATAAAATCATTAAGACGATCAGCTGTTTTCAACAAGTTCAGCTTAAAGTAGTTTTTTCCCCTCCTGTACATATACAGACATCATAGGGTAATATTTACAAATTAAAATACGTCATTTCTGCTAATGACAGTGTTAATATTCCAGGCTGATACATTTATTTCAAAATTTCTATGAAAAAGTGGAAGATTGCTTCCTTAAGGCTCTGGTTTTCCGCATTTTAAAATGTGGGACACGGCGAGTCCTAATCAAACAATTCTTAAAGAAGATATATTACAGAACATTTGACACTTTGAACAAATTATTTAACACTGCACCAGTTTTTACACCTTCCTGACATCACTAACAATCAAATATATATATTTTAAATAGTTCTAGCTAAGTTATTATTACGATCCAAAAGGACTAAGTTTATTTCCAACATTGACACCTGCGTCGGTGTAAACTTTGGTCATATAAAGCTCTCTTTCTCTCTCTGGGGGGTAAGTAGGGTTTACGACCCCTCCACCCACTCCCTCAACTAGTAAAACTTTACACATCCAATGCTCAGTTTGAATCATTAAGTTGTACCAGACAGCTTTAGTAGTAATGAATGTAAGCTAAGTGCAAGGTCTAACTTTAATGCACGCATTACAATCAAAGTTATTTGAGTTGAGGAGAAGGTAGTGAATGTTGTAATAACTTTCTCACAAACTGCATGGATAAACTTAAAACTTTAATACTAATAAATAAGGATTTTTCAAATACTGACGCCACCAATGTTTGCTCTACTAACATTCTACAAATCCCTGTTTTTTGGTGCGCTAAGAACCTCCATATATACACAGCTTATATATATATTATATATTTTAAGTTATAGTTTAGTTATTGTAGCTCATGTATCACTGAGGATGGCGACTTTGTCCTTGAAACGCGTTTGATTAAGTAAACATAATTTTTGTGATCTTGTGTTCCAAATTTATTCTATCTAATATTATCTCACTCACTAATGAGTCAAGCTCAATATTTATTTATATATAACTCATTATGGTTTACACAAAAACGAAAAGTTTTCGGTTTTTTTTTAAATAGCTAATTTAATAATTGTTTTTTTATATTAACGTTATTGGATAATTTTTTCAGACAAATTTACTGTTTTCTATTGATTTTAAATTGCAGATTTCTTAAGACGTTGCATTTGCATTTGAGAAATGTAAGGAGATCAGAAGTAAGATTTTAATTGCTTGGAAATATTGTTTAAGCAATGTAACATGGAACAACAGGAATTCTACTTTTTAATCATCTATATACATAAAAGTCAAAATCCACTGACTGATCACTAAATCTCTTGATCCAAGAAACCTAGAGCTGTGAATTTTTCAACATGGTTTGGGATATGTCTGTAGACGCGTACTAAGAAAGGGTTTTGAAAATGTTTCACTCCAAAGGTGTTTTTTACCCTAAAAGCATATCTCTGGATCCAAGAAGCGTAGAGCTAAAATTTTTAACATGGTTTAGGTAGGTCTGTAGACGCGTACTAAGCAAAGGATTTTGAAAATGTTCAACTTCAAGGGTGTTTTTTACTCCTAAAACAAATATCATATATTTGTTATTTTTATGGGTCAATTTTAATCAAAATTGGTGTGTTGTTGTATTTTGGTCAATTTATTTCCTTAGCACCACCATTAGGGTTATGCTAAAAAATAAAAAATAATTAATTTATAAACACTACCTCAACAGCTATCTCTAGGTGAAACTGGGGCCATCAGCTAGTTATTTATATATGGGCATGCTGAATTTGAAAACTATCAATTAGAGTAATGATGTTTTTCTACAAATTATAATAAGAGTTTTCTTGATTATTAGTAATTACACATGTGTCTAAAATTATAAATACATTAACCAGAATTTATCTGTTTTTTTTTTTTAAAGTCACATTAGAGACAATCTTACAATCTTAATATATTCACGATATCAACCATTTAAGGAGTTGGAATATTTAACAAGATAAATAGGGACGCTGAAAGTATTAGCTGTGGAAATGGTATAATCTCACACCCCCTGTTATAAATTATGTGTATCGGCTATTTTTTATCAGTCTTATTTTGAATTTGGTTTATCGTAGATGATATTTAAAAGAGCAACAAAAGTACTTTGCAATGCACATATCAAGACTCATAAACAATACAGGGTCCAATTCAATAAACTAAACCTAAATAATGAGTATTAGTACAGCCGTGTACAGCTGGTTGTGTTTGTACAAGAATAGACTTAACTGATTTCTTTAAATAAATATTGTATTTCTACGAACTCAATTCTATGTTATCTGTGTAATGTGAAAAAGGAAAAAGATGTCATGCATTTTTTATCAAATTATCGTGGTTTTAATGAACTCGGTTTAAACGAGCTATGAAAAATGAAGAGAACTAAAACTTATTTAAATGTTGTGAACAGGTCCAAGATTGGTTTATTTTGATGGTCATACAGATATAAATTGGTAAAGGAAATTAGTGACGTTAAGAAAGTAATCAATAGAATTTTCTTTTTCTTTTTAATTCTGTATTATTTTTTCTCTATGAGTTATTTAATCGTAATTATTTTAATCGTATGAGTTTTAAATTAATAATTTTATTTTTATTTTACTGTTTCGGTTGATATTTTTTATTTTTATTTCTGTAAATGTTTATTTATTTCATGTTTTTTTTATGAGAACCTCTTCGACATGCATTGATCAGGAATATTATCTGTATTTTTACATAAGTTAAAATTCATTTATCTCTCTTGAATTGTAAATTATTTTTGATAATAAATAAGTGATATTATTGAACACTTTCTCACTGGCCTACAAATATTACTCAAACTTACCACAGACTCAATGTATTTTCTCCTATCTTTGGTGTTTCAGTACAGGAAACTGACGTCCCTTATGTTGGATTGTTAATATTGTATTCCATTTCCTCATTTATGAAATAAACCCCTTTATTTTGTAAATCAGCAAACAAACAAACATTACCAAGTCGTCTATTGTTTTTAAAGATTGTTATTTCAAAATAATAACCAAGTGAACACTCTAAACTTGAA
Organism: Aphrophora alni; assembly: GCA_963513935.1. Classification (NCBI taxonomy): domain Eukaryota; kingdom Metazoa; phylum Arthropoda; class Insecta; order Hemiptera; family Aphrophoridae; genus Aphrophora; species Aphrophora alni. The sequence goes on along the minus strand of CAUPSG010000946.1, from coordinate 67,207 downwards.
AATTTACAACAAATAGTTTCATTAAAAAAAACAAGTAAAGTAGTAAGTATTTTAGGTAAGCCAAGAGCAACAATTTTAACTTTAAAACTGCGACTGCTGTGTAATCATTTATTACAAAAAAATTTAAATCTCGAAGTTGGCACTATTAATAACCCCTATAATGACATGAGCAAATACTTTACAGAAAACAGGTAGTGCATTTACTTATCAGATAAGTTTTTATCACGTTAATAAATAATAAGCGGGAGAAAATATGCGTGTTTTCTGTTCAAACAATATCACTTGCTGCTGTTATTATACCTAAGACTATGACATGTAAAACAGATCAGGTAAATACGTTAAACTAGTTTTTACAATTTTGTATTTGTGCGTGAACCTGTAGAGCGGTAGTAGGCCTAGTTTTTATTTTCGCCTAATTTGGTAAATATTGACACTTACAAAAGTACAAAACAAATAGAGTACAGTAGTTAAATCTGTTGGAAAAAATTGAAAATTTAGCTGTTTTTGGACAGTTTTACAGATTTTATTATACAATAGTCGTTGATAATTCATATAAGAAAAATAATCAAGACAATCAGTTTGAAATATACTATTTTTTAATATTGTATTACATTACGAATTACGTATTATCATAGGGATAAAATAAAAAGAACCAATCAATCATTCTACAGAACAACAGCTGTAATGAGAAACGTCAAGTCATTAAGTACATGTTATTAAATAATGAGCAACAATTTCCCTGTTGTTTAGTCAATCAACAATATTACGAAACTATATAAAGTAGATAATACAAACAAATAATATATACTTAAAACAATCAATCATTTTTATTTCCCACTATTATTAGATATTTAATTTTGTTTAGTTCATTCTCAGCCTATTGTTGGGTTACATCTACAGAGATTTTGTTTCCTTTTGTGCCAATATTCTTCATTATTCTCACTTCTTCTGGTCCTCGTAGAAATCGTTATCTCGACCAATTTTAATACCATCGGAGACAGTTACTATTTACGATAGTCTCTCTCTCTCTCTCTCTCTCTCTCTCTCTCTCTCTCTCTCTCTCTCTCTCTCTCTCTCTCTCTCTCTCTCTCTCTCTCTCTCTCTCTCTCTCTCTCTCTTCCTCTCTCTCTCTCTCTCTCTCTCTCTCCTCTCTCTCTCTCTCTCTCTCTCTCTCTCTCTCTCTCTCTCTCTCTCTTCTCTCTCTCTCTCTCTCTCTCTCTCTCTCTCTCTCTCTCTCTCTCTCTCTCTCTCTCTCTCTCTCTCTCTCTCTCTCTCTCTCTCTCTCTCTCTCTCTCTCTCTCTCTCTCTCTCTCTCTCTCTCTCTCTCTCTCTCTCTCTCTCTCTCTCTCTCTCTCTCTCTCTCTCTCTCTCTCTCTCTCTCTCTCTCTCTCTCTCTCTCTCTCTCTCTCAGTCTTGGGACATCCTGTAATTGCCACCTAACCTAACCTAAGGAACAATCTATAAAGCAGTTCCAGAGAGTTTTGGGACACCCTGTAATAGCACATAACCTAACCTAACCTAACCTAGCCTAACCTAACCTATGGAACAATTCTATAAAGCGGTTCCAGAGAGTCTTGGGACATCCTGTAATAGCCACCTACCTAACCTAACCTAAGGAAACAATTCTATAAAGTGGTTCCAGAGAGTTTTGGGAACATCCTGTAATAGCCACCTAACCTAACCTAAGGACCAATTCCTATATAGTGGTTTCCAGAGAGTTTTGGGACACCCTGTAATAGCCACGTAAACCTAACCTAAGGAAAAATTCTATAAAGCAGTCCAGAGATATTTGGGACACCTTGTAATAGCCACCCAACCTAACCTAACCTAACCTAAGGAACAATTCTATAAAGTGGTTCCAGAGAGATTTGGGAATTATCTCTCTCTCTCTCTCTCTCTCTCTCTCTCTCTCTCTCTCTCTCTCTCTCTCTTCTCTCTCTCTCTCTCTCTCTCTCTCTCTCTCTCTCTCTCTCTCTCTCTCTCTCTCTCTCTCTCTCTCTCTCTCTCTCTCTCTCTCTCTCTCTCTCTCTCTCTCATTTCTGCTTCTATTTCTCATTATTGTTATTAACCATTTGTATTGACTTTGATTTTTTGAACGCCGTAGTGATGGTAAGAAATATGTAACGGTAAAACCAGCTTTCTTTTTGCTCATGAAATATAACATATTATAACAATCAAATCGAAACCAATTAATTCATTAGGAAAGCAACTGTTAGTAGCGTCTTTAACATTGCTGGTGTCGGTATTAAAAAAAAAAATAGTTTTACGTCATTATTAAAATATTAGGTTATTTTTAAGACAGTTATTCCATACAATTTACTATTTACTCCGCAATTCAAGTTTGATTGTAATGCGTGCATTAAAGTTAGACCTTGCACTTAGCTTACATTCATTACTACTAAAGCTGTCTCGTACAACTTAATGATTCAAACTGTGCACTGGATGTGTAAAGTTTTACTAGTTGAGGGAGTGGGTGGAGGGGTCGTAAACCCTACTTACCCCCAGAGAGAGAGAGAGAGAGCTTTATATGACCAAAGTTTACACCGACGCAGGTGTCAATGTTGGAAACAAACTTCGTCCTTTTGGATCGTAATAGTAACTTCGCCGGAACCATTTTACAAATTGTATCTGAGTGTTAATGAATGTGGGGAAGGTGTGTTAATAAACTGGTACAGTAGTAGATACTGTGTTCAATATAATCTGTAAAGTCTTCACTCTTGTGTTTACGGAAGAGATGTCGGGTACAATCAATATAGTTCAGTATAAAACCGACAATCAAGATATTTCATTTAGTAATGTCCCAAAGATCACGTTAGTAACATTGTTATCTTCCCACGGTAAAGCAATACTTTCCTGGAATTAATTTATTTATCTCTTCAAATATAATGCGACCTCATTGAAACAGTGTTCAATGTGTTTACACTAATGTAGCGATGTGGGTTTTATATCCTACTTGTTTTAATTTAATTGCAGTAGGTAAATAGCAGATTCATTGTGTGTAGAAAATATTTGATAGACGAAAGACGGGGATTTTAACCAAAACTACATGACAAATTTGTAACTCCAGCAAGGTCACTTTGGAATTACCAACCCGTAGTCACTAAAGTGAGTCCTGGAGGGTGTATCAACTGTGTTAATAATCCCAAACTTGGTAAAGTTTCTGGTTTCTTTTTATATATTCGTAAAGGACGTGATAATCTGAACAACTTGTTATTACATAAATTTATATAAAGTGGATATTAAAGAGCAATTTTATGGTGAAATCTTTCCGAAGTGGTAGGAAGCAGTATTTTAATGGATAAAAAAATCAATGTTTTGAGTTTCATGTGGTGTCCCTCAAGGTCCTGTACGAGTTTCAATTTTATTCTTAATAAATATCAATAGTTAATTATCAGGTATATTTAAAAGTGTTCTATCTGGATATTTCTATTTTAATATTATAAATTGTTAAACACATATGGAAAAAGATCTGAATATTCTGTCTTTGTTGTTTACTCGGAACAACAAGTTTTAATATCTAGGAAAACTTTATATATAAATATATCTTTAACTTTTTCAGTTAAGATTTGATCATCCTTTGCGACATAACAGGATGGAGTGCCGTGGTTGTTCATGTGATTGTAGTTTAATTTGTCATTAAACTAAGTATCTAGGATTAATTATTGAAGAAAAGCTTTCTTGGAAAACTTACGTTAAGGCACATAAAATATAAACAAATACTTATATTTATACCCTCAGGGGCTCAATAGTTAATACGATCTTGGTAATTGTCCTCCCGGACTGTTAGGAATAAGGATAGTTTTAGTTAGAATTAGTTCTTTTTAAGAAGCAAGAATGACAACAATTATTATAAATTAATCCACCATCGCACTGGATCTACAACATTTTTCATGTGGTATAGGTATAGATCCCTCTCTTTCATCTTTACTACTAGGGGCGTTCTTTTCCAACCCTGACGCTATTGGAGTATTCGTAGGCATAGGGTCTTTATTTTATCGTATTTTCGTCCTTTTTTGATATAGAACATCTAGTGCGGCAGTACGGGAGTAAGAGCGACTCTTGCGTAGCGTCGCTATGGATGGTGAAACGTTCCTTATAGTTCCTCTCTGCGCCACGAGTAGCTTGCAGAGTAAGTTGCAGTGTTAAAAAAAAAATTAAAAGTGGAGTTTTGCTTGTTATTTATGAATATATGCGTAAAAAGATACAAGTATTTTAGTTAATGTTATTGTATGTTATTATCAAACTAAACTTTTATTCAATATTATTAATTAATTATTTACAACAATATTATACTTAGAAACTATCGTTCAACTGTTAGATGAAGTTGTTGGAATAACCAATGTCATTGGTTTCATTCCTTAAAGAAGAATTTCAGTTGCACATTAATAGAAACCCAAGAGAATCTACAAGTAGATATGGAACGACAATTGATGTAGTATTCATTAGATGCTTTGATAACGTTATGTCTAATACTTTCGTTGCATATTTCAGCTATCATCGACCAATTTAATACCATCGGAGACAGTTACTATTACTGACGTTACACCTGACAATATCTAATAGTAGAGTATACATTTCTTTTTTAAATTATTATAAAAATATAATAATCGTTTTATTCACAAAAATCTAAACTTTGGTTTATTATCGTTATTATTTCCTTCAAATGCCATTTCTTTCTTTTGCATACTTTTCATAAAAAAAATGAAATTTGATGTTTCACATCTGCCAGGCGTCCTGCAACGGTTAATTTTTTTTATTTGGTGATTATTACTGAGATTGTTTTGCATTTAAGTAGCAAGAATAAAAAAATGTGATTTGAAATCCTTGTATATTAAATTTATTTAGGGATAAAAATATTTTGCTTTCGCTGATTTAAAAATTGATTATGTCATTTCTTGTTGAGGCGGTAATTATGTTAAAGATATAAAAACTATTTAATAAGCAAACATTATTTGTGTATAAAAAATCTCAATGAGTATTCATTACCACTTTTATATCATTGTTCAGTATTATATTTTTTTGTTTTTTAAGTACTTGCATGATCCTACATAATTATTTGAAATACTGTTGAGACCATTGGTTGGACGTGAAACATATACTACTGATATACGAGAAGATATGATAAGGTGGAGTACATTATCATCCAAAGATACTCCATAAGGTGGACTTCATTATTGGCTGAAGGTATTTGATAAGGTGGAGTACATTATCATCCGAAAATACTTGATAAAGTGGACTTCATTATCGATCGAAGGTACTTGGTAAGGTGGAGTACATTATCGACCGAAGTTACTTGATAAGGTGGAGTTTATTATCGCCCGAAGGTACTTGATAAGGTGGAGTTCATTATCGACCGAAGTTACATGATAAGGTGGAGTTCATTATCGACCGAAGTTACATGATAAGGTGGAGTATATTATCGAACGAAGTTACATGAAAAGGTGGAGTACATTATCGACCGAAGTTACTTGATAATGTGAAGTTCATTATCGATCGAAGGTACTTGGTAAGGTGGAGTACATTATCGACCGAAGTTACATGAAAAGGTGGAGTAAATTATCGACCGAAGTTACATGATAAGGTGAAGTTCATTATCATCCGAAAATACTTGATAAGGTGGAGTAAATTATCGACCGAAGTTACATGATAAGGTGGAGTTCATTATCGACCGAAGTTACTTGATAAGGTGGAGTTCATTATCGACAGAAGGTACTTCGTCGTGTAAGTCATTGTAAAATTAAACACAAACACAGTTCATTAATATTGTGCATGATTTTTATTAATATACTATTTGGCAAAATATCAGTAAATTGATAAGACTGTCGAAGTTACATAGTGAATTTTTTAAAAGTTAATATCTATTCCAGCATAAATGAAAACATTGCATTCTCTAAAATATTTGAAATTAAAAATAAAATTTTGTACATTTTTATTTACTTTGTATATATAAGATAACATTGGTAAAGTAACGTCTTAAATATATCTATATTGTTGTCTGTGTTGATAATTCAAGTGTAATGTTAGTTTTTAGTTGAGCCACGCCTGTTCTCTATTTTGCTCAATTACTATTTTGATATTAAGAATTTAGTAATGTTACAATATTTGTATTTTTTTCGAAATATTTCTGTTTGTTTTTATTAACATACTCGCTCTCACCTGGGTACACCTAGGTGTGTATATTTCCCTGGCAGCAGTGGCATGAAATGTTTATCTCAATTTTAAATAAAATATAACTTTGGTTTTAGTACAGATCTATTGATATAAATGTTACGTTGTGTTTTGTATTGTATACTGAAATAAATAATTTATAAAAAAAATCAATAAAATATCTTCTTTTAAAATTGTTGTCATAGTTTTACTATCTTGTTCGAAATATAAAGATAAAATGATGTAATAGGGATATTTGTTCATAATGATAAAACTTATCATTTATATAAAAAAATAATTTTAAATTATCAATATTAGGGGCCTACCTAATGATAGTTATATATGAACAGTAATGAAAACAAGGTTTTAAACTGAAGTCATTTGTCGTTATTATTTTCCGTTTAAACGAATTATAAATTGAAGTTTTCTTCAAAATTTTACAGTTGCGTAAAAATCAACGTGTCTTAAATTAAAAATAAGGTTGTCAGAAGGCTTGCAAACATTTTTTTGAGAACAGTAACTTCGAATTTCACATCATTCTACACTTTATGATTTATAATATATGAAGAGAGGGGAAAAAAAAACATTTGAAGCTGAATTAATTGTGTTTTCTATGAATTAAAAATTGGAGTTTTCGTTAAAAACTCTATAAAACTATGCCGTTGACTATACGTGTCTAAAAATAAAAATAAGGTTTCTAGAAAGACGATATTAAGTGCGTAAAAACGTTTTCAAGGCAACTTAACATAAATTACTTTAACAGAAGTATTTTACCCCCCGTGTTAGTAGTTTACCCTCAAGTCCTACTTTTTTATCTACTGCTACTGAAAACAATATTTGGACACACTGTATTTAATCTTGTTATATAATATACTGTAGCGTATCACGCCATACGACAACTCTTTAATAAATTGCCACCCTCTCAAACTACTGACCCCCCCAATCCCATTAAGGTCTATCTTCTCATCACTAAATGAAGCCATCATGTCTCCATACTAGTGTGACACATTTCAGAGCTGAAAGTCACATAAATTTATCAGGTTAAAGGATTGACTCATGGCCACACCCTTGGAAATCAATTACTTGTGGCTTAGAGGGTTGGATACGTAAAAGGAGAATTATTGTTCGTTAAATAACTGAAGTTTTTATTTTGGAAAATTTGATCAAAAAGAATTAATATTGAATGGAAAATTGCATCTCTTACTATTAACAACATCTTGGGCGCCATCATGGTATCTATCCAACTCCATCCCGGAATGCAGATCTTCTAAATGTAATTACCAAAAGTTGTTTTCTTGGACATTATAGGAAATGTTAAAATATACTTGTAAGGTCACTTCGCTTACGTAATTGTATCCATTCAGGCGGGCCTTGAAGTTGTACAAATATGAAGAAGCCACCACTCGCTACGCTCGTGTCGGTGACTCGGATTTGGATCATGTAAGTATAAGAATATCACATTTTCTTAGAAGATCAGGGGCCTCTATGGGGGTAAACAAAAGAAAACCATCGCAGTAGAAATGGTGTACTAAGAAGAAATCATGTACCAACTTAAAAGATAAGAAAAATTATAAATTTTAATTAATAAATCGCAGAGCAGATCGAAAGAATTGATGTAATGGGGGGGGGGGGGAGATTGTCGAGGGTTATCATAGATTGAACGAAAAACATGAGATTCAGCAATCATCGGCTGGTAATATTAGAACGGAGATGAGAGAAAGGAATTTGCCAAGACATTAGGAAATAGAGGAACTCTCTGTAATTTGGAGAGCAATTACTAACGCTACAAAGCAATTTAAGTTATTTGTATATAATGGCGGAAATAACTATAGGAAGGAAAAAACACGTTGAATACAGTTCTCAATACCTACAGACTATCTGAAGCAAAAAAAGGAAGTATAATATTAAAGATTGATACTCTAAAAAAAATACATCGATTTCAAGAGTAATCAAAAAGAAGCATCAAAATAAGCTCTCATAGAGATGCATACATCTTCGACTTTACAACTGAAATTGAATCTAGGATGTCTCTCCAGCACTTTACTACAACGCCACCACTCTCCAATTACGCTTTTTAATCTCCGTTAACGGTCTCAGTCTAAAATTGAGACGTCCCGCTATTCTTCTGTCATCCAGTTGGTCAAGAAAAGACATTTTGATGGTTACCATTCCTGGGTAGATGTCCAGCCCATCTCAACCGCCTCAGTCATATAGGATCCTATGTTTATTTCCTGGAGAAGGTCGTATGGTACAACACTATATCTTTTCCCTTCATCTTCTACTAGTCTCATTCGTGTCCTGTACCTCTAGCGCTACAACTATTAGCATCTTTCAATAATTTGTTCTGTGTTTTTTATTCGTCTTCAGACCACCATTACTCCTAAGTCTTCGTATCTCTATCTCTTGCGTGGTCTTCCAACTTTTCTTCTTCTACTTCCATTACTGTGTTAATTTATCAATATTTCAACATCTTTAGGCCACAATTACTCTTAAGCCTTCCTCGTGCTATCTCTTGCGTGCTCTTCTAACTTTCCTTCTATCTCCATTACTATGTTTCTTTTTTCACCTTTTTTATATGGCTTAGTCATGTGAATGTCATTTACATGACTATTTTAATCAAACCAGGGAGCCTTTATAACTTTTTTGATTCTTTTTATTTGCCATACACCTGTATCAACAGTTGGCCTAAACTTGTTCCTCGAGATATTTCTTACACATGTTTTCTTTAATTTTTCATTGTTAGTTTCATTTAAGTCTCCTAATCTAATACGTAACTACTGGTCTTATTATTATTTTTAATAGTTAGTTTTGTAGTACAAGATTTGATAATAATAACTTTAGGAATGAAAATCTAACAGTATTCACAGAAGTAAATATATTTTAATCTTACGAAGATATTTATTGATTATTTGATTATCATTTTTATGGAAAACTCATTTTTCAGAGCAAAAGGTCTGATAAATATTATGGTCTTATAGAGTAAACATTTTCTATTTTTGGTAAGGTACTTAGAAGAGAATATCTTTTGTAATCCGTAATGAGCTACAATAACTGGAACTAGTCTTTTTCTAACTGCTTTTTCACTATTGGTGTTAGTATTAACGGAACCTAAATAAGTATTTTTTTTCCCTTTCGAAACGGTAAGATCTTGTTCCGCGTGGGAGAGATGTTGAATATTAATATTAAAGGGAATCTAAAGAAGACAGAAGGCAATATAAACACGACAATAGGCGCCATCGTGTTACTTGCCGAGCCTAATAACAGAAGCAGATCCTCTAAATGTAACGCCCAAAAGTTGATTTTTAGAAACCTTGTAAGAAATATTATATTTTATGAGTAGCTCAAGAGGTCTAATCCAATAGGGTAACTTTATTTAAAATAATTGTTTCCACAGATTTCTAAATCTCGTAACTGTAGATATCACTACTATCTTGATGCCTCGTAGATATGAATATATTAGTCTCGATTCGCTTCACTCGTGTCAGCGCAACAAACACACCTGATCTCGTAACTATATGACTATCACATTTTCTTGGCAAGTCAGGGTTCGAAATTACATTTTTGACAGAAAATTTTCTATTTGTTACAATAGAGAGCTACGGTTGCCGCCATTACATGCAGAATTGAAATCTGCTAATTTCCATGCGATTTACTGTGTCATGAATTAAATAAGACACCAGATACGAACAAGAGCTGTTTAAGATGGCTGCCGTTATGACATTTTCAACAATATTTTTTCTCTGAGTTTCAAAAGAGTTCTATATAAGCAGACTATAGGAGATGTTAGGTTTTTATTTGTAGCCGCTAACCTGGGCACTGCAGGATCGACTAGGATGGGCACCTTGGCACTGCAGGATCGACTGGGATGGGCACCAGGCTTTGCAGGATCGACTGGAATGGACACCTGGCATTGCGGGATCGAGGGAAACGAGAGGACGGGCCTGTTGGCCAAAAAGGAGCTGCTGTATGCCTGGTGGAACCAGAACCAGCTTGCGGGATCTGTCGTTCAATGGCAAGAAGAGCTGTGAGAAAATGGGCCAGGGAAGAACACATGCAACGATGGAGACAATTTCCTGGCCAGAGATTGGGAATACGCCTTTTCTAGGGACCAGATCCTGAACTGGCAAAAGTATCTTTAGCAGGAAGTCGTTGCCATGGTTACTGGACATGGCCATACCCGGAGATATTTAAACAAGCTGACGTTATTTTTTTTCTTTTCTTTTTTCCATATTATCAAACCTACACCTTGACCACCCAAACTAATGAGTTGATAGAGAAACAACAATATGCGATAAACAAAGAGCTAAAAAAGATAGAGAAATAAAGCTAAAAGGAAATTGAGAGTAGAAAATCGGACAGTGTCACATACTTTAATTCGATTTATATATCAGAAGAGGAGATATTTAGGACAAGGGGATTTCTTTCACCCATTATAATAGACTTCAACCTAGTAATAAACGCCTAAATTATTTATTAGGTATAAATTGTTTAAAATCATTTTACGGTCATTATGTTGATATTACTATTATAATTAGTCACGTGATTCTAATCAGTTTTATTGCCATGAAAACAAGTAAATTGATTAATTATAACTATATAAAGCTTTAATTACCTCGTCCAATTACGTGGTTTAAATCCAAAGTGAAAACATTTAGTTAAGTGGTGGAATTATTTTGCGAGTCTTTTGCTCGAGTGTAATTATAAAGTGATAATTATTTTTTACTTTAAAAAAATTGTAATTAAATTTAGTATGTGATTCAGTGAGTGTTTTTTATATAATTCAAAATTTAAGGATTGCTGCGCTGCTATAAGGAATAAGCAAAAAAAAGCGATTTTATTAAAATATCATCTATTTCGATCAAATATGGCTGAAGAGCAGCCACTAAGGATGGAAATTTAACTGATTGGTCGTCAAAAATGTCGGTGGATTTTCGTTAAAAACGAAAAAATCAAAAGGAGGTTGTTATATACGACGTAATAGGGGTAGCCTACAGACTTCGATAAAACATTAGTGAAATGTGAATATTACGGACACAAAAAAAGCATGTAAAAAAATATTTGTGTTCAAAAATAATTGAAAATTTATGAAAAAGGTTAGTTTTAATAAATCAAGATTTACGATCTGTACAAGCCTGGGATGGGCACCTGAGCATTGTGGAATCGACTGGGATGGGCAACTGGGCACTGCAGGATCCACTGGTATGGGCACCTGGGCACTGCGGGGTCGACTGGGATGGGCACCTGGGCACTGCAAGGTCGACTGGGATGGGCACCTGGGCACTGCAGGATCGACTGGGATGTTCACCAGGCATTGCGGGATCGACTGGAATGGGCACCTGGCATTGCGGGATCGAGGGAAACGAGAGGACGACCTGTTGGCCAAAAAAGGAGCTGCTGTATGCCTGGTGGAACCAGAACCAGCTTGCGGGATCTGTCGTTCAATGGCAAGAAGAGCTGTGAGAAAATGGGCCAGGGAAGAACACATCCAAGTATGGAGACAATTTCCTGCCCAGAGATTGGGAATACGCCTTCTCTAGGGACCAGATCCCGAACTAGCAAAAATATCTTTAGCAGGAAGTCTGGAAGACAAGTCGTTGTCATGGTTACTGGACATGGCCATTTAAACAAGCTGGAGCTACTCCAAGTCTCACCTACTGTTGTCTCGGCGGTCAGAAACCTGAAACCGCAGCAGGTATATTCTTTGATTGCGTGGCCCTGGAGTCCAGAAGAAGGAGAATCGATGGTGATCAGCAAACAAACGAAGATTTGACAAAGGCATACTAGAATTCGTCAGAGGCACTGGGTTCGGTGAACGGTGAACATAGGGAAGCACAATAAACTTAATAAGGCTAACAAACTTCAGTAATTATATCCCCTTTATGTATATATATAATGGTAGAACTTAAGGTCCTATTAATATAAATATAACTTTTTTAAAACTACGTCAAACAAATTGAAAAGAAATCGTTGAGGCGATTTTTAGAAATTCCGTCCAATAGCTTTTTTTACTGATGTAAATAACAAACCACTTTTTTCAAATTTTATTTGGGACTTTAGAGGTTACACTTGCGCAAAATGTAATCAAAATCGTTAGAGAATTTCGTATTTTTTTCTTCTTTCATATGACAGCTATCTCCAAATTTTTAGTTATCAAAAATTTGTTTTAAAAGTCCCAAGGTATTCCCAAATATTCACACATACAAATTTTGATTAACGTCGTTTTAATATTTGCATTGCATACACGACACACTAGAGCTGGACAACATTACAAAATCACTTTTTGTGCTCAAAGGACTCCAAGATCTCTAGCCACGAAAACTGTTACATCTTATTTTTTAACAACAACAAAATTTTCTTTCACTACGTATATATAAGAAAATGCAAACGATAAATGAAAACAAATTCACTTTATTTTTATAAGCATCATTCCACATCTGCGCCTGCGTTAATTCTTATCAGAAATAATGTTCCTAATTTGGCAAAGTACTTCCAGCCCCCCTCAACCCCTCAACTAGGATTAGATTGGACAGTAATCACAAGATGAAAAGTCAGCGGTTAAGGGGGGGGGGAGGGACGCGAGATCAATAATCGAGGTCCGATATAGTCTCCCTCTAAACATTTTTTGCGTCTTCGTAATAAATTACTTCCAGTAATAATTTGAGCAGGAGGGGTAAACGAGAACCCGCACATGTTGCTCTCAGTGTTCCATTTGGAAATTAAACAAAGCCAAAATTCAGGATTGTATCCTGAGGAGGAAATAAGGATTATTTTCAGACCCTTGAAAATTTGACGGAAAATAATGTTTCATTTAATTAAGGAAAAACAGTAATGGAGAATGGTGGACATATTTTATAAAGTAAAATAATATATCTCTTGTTTTTGTTTGTTTGTTTTGATGATTTACTTATGGAGTATTACAATATCCTAAAAAATTTCGAATTTTGTTTTTCCTAAATCTACACATTTCATTTGTAACCTATAGGTTTAGCTTTCGCTAGCAACCAGATCATAACTTAACCAAGTCTAGGATGTACGATTTGCGAAAGTTATCCATACCCATGCCCAGTTAGAGGTGTAAGTCCCACATTCCTACGCCTGCTCATGCCCAGTTAGAGGTCTATATGCATTATTCCACCTCTGTCCATGTATCATAGGATGCCCAGCTTTGAAGATCTAAATGTAATAATCTATTTAATATTTCACACACACACACACACACACAGCACTACCCAAAGTTATGACAAGGGCTGAAGTTGGTCACTGACCATCTCAAATCACCTTGCTTAAATAATCGATTTAACTAGTCCCATTGGGAAATTAGGTTTCCGAAAAAAAAAATGCCGAACGCCATTGCCCCAATTAATTATACAATCATGTGTAATTTTATAATAAAAGTTAATAAAATTTAAACACTAATACACCATGATTCACTGTGTACGAACCCATGACTGCCTTCCGGCGTGGTCTCCTTAACATGACGCATAGATCACGTTCCGGTCAGCTGTTCCCTGCCACAAAGCAAAATACACCATGCTCAAGATAGGTCAAATTCAACTTCGGCCCGAGCTAAGTGACACGTCGTCGTTGTCTGTATATAAGGAAGTTGGCGGCCACTAAAATAAAACTACGACCATGAAATTTGGTATAGAGGACTATAGTGTTCTCATATAGAAACCTATTGAAATTCAGAAAAATCTAATAGAAAATTTCATAAATCTAGTACGAAGTCTGGATTGAAATATAGTACAAGTCTTGATAGAAGTATCATGGCAGCCATTTTAAACAGTTTTTTTCCCCTCTCCATATCTCGTATGTTATTCCAGTTATACCAAGTTCAATAGAAATATTCTGATTTAAATTCTGTAAGTAGTGGTACCAACCTCATCTCTGCAATGACACAGCAAAATTATTTCAAAATATATAATTTCGAATCCTATCTACCCAAGAAAATCGGGTGTGCAAATTATATAGTTACGTGATCCGGGAGGGTCAAATCACCGACACGAACGAAACGGGTAGATACTCTTTCAGGTCCGAGACACTGAGACGAGCGAAGCAAGTGGAAACTTTTTTAATAAATACACATGTAGAAGCCTGTTATGGTGTAATCGCCGTCAAGATTACGAGATTCAGAAAACATGTGTAACAACTGTTAAAAACAATCTTACTCTCCTGGACAAGACCCCTTGGTGTCTACCAATACAATTTAACATTTCCTACAAGACTTAAGGAACTTTTGGAAATAAAATTTACAGGATTTATGTTGTATGATGTTGCTAGGTAAGTACTATGATGTCGTCGTCCATGAACTTGTTTACTTTACAATCGTTAGGCACAAATAATGGCGGCGGAGTAGATAATAGCCTCTTTAATTTATATTCTAAAATCACTCTGTGTTTCTGCTCTTGTTTTTTAATAGTGGGTTATTTTTCAAAGCGTTTTAAAAATGACAAGTTATCTGAATTATTGAGGTCTCCTGAGCTCAAAAAGTGGGTTTTTGAATTATGTTGTTTGTCGTATGTGCTGTGTTCTACAGCCCAAACTCGTCTGCTGGTTGTAATAAAATTTGTTATGTGGATTTTGTAATTAATGAAAAATTTTGCATTTGCTTCTAACGATTTTGATTCAAAAGATTACTCTAGGTTATCCTCTAATCACTTAATAGAACTTCTTGATCACCATCTCTCACAAAATTCCTTGAGTTATCTTTAAAACCAAAAACATCTGTCATGAGGCTGTTGTAAAATATATATTGTCTCAAAAGATTTCGCGATTTTAGTGTAATCTAATTATTAATGACTGAAAGTCGTATGCAAAATCGCAAATTAATTACAAAACGGTTCTGAAATAATTGGAAAAATAAAAATGAAAATAAGCTTACTTTTAATGAAATACGATTTACAGGGAGGATGTGTTTATCGCACAAGCCAAGCAGGTTTACTACTTTATTTAATTGTTTTGATTGATTTCCAAAGACACCGTCCATGGGTCATTTTCACTTTTTAATTGACAACTGCCGAAGTGGTATTTTGGTGATGCTTTGGTTAGTTTGATTTTGGTTTTGGGGATGGGCGAGTAAGAAAATTTGTGTAATATTTTGCACTGTTTGGTCTTTTTAGATTTTTAATTACCTTAGGCCCGTCTTGTGACTTCGTTGTTGGTTGCTTCTTACATGTTTCGAAGCGGTAACCTCATCATCAGAAAATTACTTTGTTCACTTTGAAGAACTCGTCATTGATTATATTAAAAAACCAATTTAACACAAAAACATACACTGACACAAAAATAAAAACAATAAAAACACATCATATATCAGACAAGCTCATATGATGTGTTTTTATTTTTGTGTCAGTGTATGTTTTTGTGTTAAATGTATTTTTTTAATATAATCAATGACGAGTTCTTCAAAGGGAACAAAGTAATTTTCTGATGATGGGGTTAGGGCCTCGAAACATGTAAGAAGCAACCAACAACGAAGTCACAAGACGGACCTAAGTTAATTAAATATTTTATTTAAATTGTGACTTGGAACCAAAAATATGCTTATCATTTTAGATTTTGTTTGGGATAAAATTAATTGTGAAATGAGCAAAAGTAAATACCTTACAGTGAAGTCAGACAATAGATTGTTCTTTAGATTTCCCCCTAAATATATGCTTTTCTACTGACGGATTTTTAAACGCTTTTAATTATTTTGTCTAACCTACATTCAAGATAATTGTTTTCAATTTAATTATTTTCTATTCATTACACAGTGCTGTTATTGAACAGGAAAATTTAACATTTTTACTTTGAAATATATTATCTAGGAACAAATTATTTTCCGTCTATTGTTTACGTAACGCCATTGTTGTATTGTTTGTAAGATAAATTTATTGTTTGCTTTCATTTCGTACCCACAATGTAAAAGGATAGCAGTGCTTAAACAAGAAAATCAATTCTAAAGTTGTCAACAGTTTCTGAAACTTATAAGAGTTTACGGAAGCAAAAGAAATAAATGATGCAGAGACATTGCACAAACTTTCTCACTCACCCATCCTCCCCAAAACTAAATTAAAACGAAGTAAAATCTATCAAAACATAACTGAAAATGTAAAAGAAAAAAACAAGCATTATCTTCTTTTGCTTGTACCATAATATCACGCCCTAGTCGTACTTTTCATTTGAATAAAACCGAGTTTTTCATGACGGTGGTCAAGATTTTGTTCTTGGCCAATTATTTCTGATCTCTAATATTATATTACTTTCAATTTTCAACACTCGGTCGTTAAACATCACATTTGAATCAAATTTTAACAAAATCAGTTGAATCGATTTTGAAAATTTACGATGTTATAACCTACAAGACGATGTTTGTTTTTATTTATCGAAATTACTCTTTGGAAACATGTTGAACCATACGTTTTGTATGGATCCTGAGAGCTCATGAACAGAATTCTATGTAAATCGTCACAGTAGAGTTTGATGAAATGCTAATTTTGTATTTTTGTTTTTTCGTGAAAGTTACCCCTCAATTTTGAGTTGTCAAAAATAGCCAAAACATGCCTAAAATTCTATTAATTAGTCTACGTTTTTGGACTATACAAACAAGCTAGAAAAGAGATATATAAAAAGTAATACTACCTGGTATAAAAAAACGTAAATCGTTAAAATCAATAAATACATGCATAAGGGCTGTAAGTTGATAAATATTAATTTCAATGTCGTTTGTAACGAGGTAATTAATTTGATGAGTTGAAAAAAGCAGCAAAAACAAAGTCAAGTGAGAGGTGTACTCCCTATGATCGGAAGCGACTAAGAATAGCTCAGTTGGTAGAGCTTTGGCGTGTAAAGCCAAAGGTTCTGGGTTAAATTCCCAGTTTAGGTTGTATATTTTCCCCTTCAAATATTATTTAATAAAAAACCACTTTTTTCGAATTAACGCCGTAAACAATCTTCTTTATCCCAATTTAATCATAAGTTGATGATACAGGTATAAATTCGTTCATAAACATACAAACTGTCATTTATATAATATATAACACAATCCTTAGATTTTACTTAAAAAAAAAAAAAATTATTTATTTATTTTTAATACAGAATGTTTATATATAAATAGAAGGGAAACAATACTTTAAGCTGAAGTAAGTCTTTTGTCTTTTGTAAGTTGGTCTTTTGTTGTTTCTTCCATGTTGAGAGATGAAATTTTAACAAAGTTCGGTGAATCATCAATGTAACCGATCAGCCGCCACCTTTATCTCTAGCTCTTGTCATAGATTCTAAGTTTCATGTGTATCACCCCAAACAGGTTTTTTTTATAAACCTCGGGGTCAGACTTTATTAGTCATAAGTTTGTAAAGTTTTGTAAACTGAACATGTATATGTCTATAGTGACTAATAAAGATATTTCATTTCATTTCATTTCAAGTGAACACTGCCAATCGTAGGAATGGTGTTTTCTACAAATTAAACAAAATGATGAGTGTCATCAAGGTACTTACCCAGACCCATCATACAATGTAATACAAGCATATCCATTAAAGTAATCACCAACAGTTAGTTTCTTGTAGACCTTTTAGAAAATATTAAATTGTATTGATAGATTAGGGGTCAATTAAAATAGTTGTTACAGGTTTTCTACATTATGTAATTGTGCATATCACTACTTCTTTGAAACCAGCTAAGCCCTAACGCGTCTCGTAGATGTGTCACCACTCGCTTCGCTCAGTGTTCAGTCCTTACGGGTCTCGAAGCTGTATATATGAAGAAACTTCCACTCGTTAGGCTCACGTCGATCACTTGGTCTTGGCGGATCTTCCAGCAAGTCTTCAACAATTATTCTGATACGGATGCTATTAGAGTAATCGAGAGCTAGAAGAGGTCTCTATTTTATGTTCGTTTTTTTCCCATTTTACTAGGCGATAATAAACGCGATGTTTTTTCACTTTTTAAAAACAGAACCCAAAAAATAAAATCAATACAGACAGCAAGCAAATAATAATACAATATAATAATTTATTAGAAATAATATCGCTATATTAAACATTCATGTAAAACACGGATTAACTGTTTATAATAACCGTGATTGATTGGTAAGAATCACACTTTAACTGTGAAACAATCATTTGTTTTATTATTCCGTCAACAATATACAGTGTGTTCATTTTGAAACGCAACCGAGATGGATTAAACAATACAAATTATTCATTTATCAGTGTTCTTTTAAAGTTGTTTTCCTGCAATATTTAAACTAAATTATAATAATAGGTTTTCGCCATTCCGAATATTGATATAATAATTCAAATATATAAGACAATATTCTTCGTCGTCAATATTCTGTTTAAGTGGTTCAAACGACGGCAGTTTCGGCTATTCAGCCATTATCAAGTTGTAAAGATGTAATCTGGTTTTAATTCGTCAATTACAAACACTTATACACATTACACAAGAGCAAAATTACACACGAAACACTTACACGTACATACGATTAAAATTGATTCGTGTAATGTGTATAAGTATTTGTAATTGACGAAGGGAAACCAGATTACATCTTTACAACTTGATAATGGCTGAATAGCCGAAACGGCCGTCGTTTGAACAACACAAACAGAATATTGACGACGGTAAGTCTTATATATTTGAATTAAACTAAATATATATATTGGTTTTAAATCATTCAATTTTTAAAGGAATTTTTTTTAAAAATTTCGAATAGAACATTTTACTCTTCTTGGTGTTTTTCTAGCTATAGGTTATGTCACTTAGAGGAGGACCTGCGGTGGAAGGGACGTTCGCTCTTTCCTACAACAATAGAAGTGTGAAATCTTCATCGAGGAGAATTTCAATTACAGAAATAGATCAGTATAACTGTACAACTTGATGTATATTAATGAGTGTTTTGATTTCTTATTAAAAAAAGTTGTTTAAAACTATTTTGAACTTGTTTTATGATATAATATGAGTTTACAACGTACCAACAGTGTTAAATTCAAAATATAGTGCGATAATATGTGTCTCGCACAATTAAAACATTAAATATGCAGTATTATAAAAAGTTAAATTCCATATATTTCTGTAGTTGTTTTCGGGAATAACTGGAGATAGGCGAATGATATAAAAAAAAAAAAATATTTACAACAATGAACTCAGGGTTGAAAACAATGTTATACAGTATGATTTTTAAGTAAGTAAACGGCTTTATATTGCATAACTGAGAGTTAATTGGAGACAGAAACAAATGCGGATCTTGGATACACCATATTGAATCAAACTTTATTTTTTTAAATAGATAGTGGATGCGTGATACTTGATTTTTATGTAAAATTAGACAAGGAAAACGACGGTGAAAACAGTTTGTTGATAAATGCATTCGTTTTGAGTAATAAGCATTCAAAGTTGCAATGACGGAAAAATCGCGTTAGCAGTATAACCGGTCAAAACTTTTCTATTAAATTTTTCCTGTAGAATTCATCCAATAAACGAACTTTAAACAGTATAATGGTGATAATAATAAACAATAACTAATAATTAACAGCAAAACTACAAATTAAATCTAATATTATTCACTTTAATTATTACAATATTTAATTTTAAAATTTAACTAATTATTTTTGATCATACATTACTAATACAATAGGCCTAAACTTTGAAAGGATACCATTCTACAATAAATGTTCAAAGTGCTTCCGCTCTCCAGATCCTAAATGCACTAACCTCAAGTAATATATGTTTATGAAAATAGGCCTAGTTTAAATCAGCTGTTTGTATTACGCTACAACAATGCACCTTATTAACTCTTCATTTCGCCTGCAAAAATTAAGCTGTACTGGTGCACAATTTATTTCTTGTTCGTTATTGGATGTATTCTGCAGGAAAACACAACTGAATAGTTTCGAAGGCGCATTATACCCAGTTGTATCGCTAACGCGATTTTTCCCTCATTGCATCTTTGAATGCTTATATCTCAAAAACGAAGGCATTTATCGAAAAACGGCTTTCAGCATAGTTTTTCTCGTAACAATTTACATGAAAATCATGCATCACTCGTCCTTTTTCCTGTTTAACAAATAAAGTTTGATCCAATATGGCGGACGAAAATTAAAAACCTACAATATAGTATAGTTATTTTACGCACTCTATGGTTAATCGAATGAATATAATGTTTTAAATTTGTTATTATGCTAACGAATGTTGAAATGGTTTAGAAATTTAGACTAAACTTGAAAATTAAAAATCTAACTTCGTCGCGACCAATATTATGTTTATTTCTTAGTGTATACAAATTTAAGTTCAAGTATGATTTCAAGCAGCATTTGTTACATTTTGATTTGAACAGTCTAAGAAGCTTTCGACCTCTCCCCTCTAACTATACGTTACTCTATGTATTCAAGCGGAACCATTTCAGCACAGTCTTTCGGTTATATAGAAATGTTTGTCTCTATTTAAACTTTAAATAATTTTAAAATGTACTTCCTTAAGAAATAAAATATTTAAGTGTGAATGTAATAAAATACAACTGAGAGCAGCACTAGCCGCATTTCCACCGAACTCTAAAATATTCCATCTGTGGCACTTTGATCGTTCGCCTGAAATATTATTTCAAACGTTACCATGGTAACCGAATCATTGTGAAGACATAAGGTAGGGGTCTACCTGTATACGGGGGAAGGGGGAATACAATATATAAAATTTCAATCCAGCCCAAAGTCTTCAACAGAGTAGTCAATCGATTAGAGCAGAGGAAATAAACGATCAATAGTTATTGTAAAAACACGATTCTTACTGCTAAAAAATGTAGTGTTTTTATTTTCAGATTTAAATATATTTATGTCTCTTTTTTTTGTTGTCCTTTCGGTCATCATCGTTTTATAAATATTTAAAAAAACAAGAAAAGAACATAAAATAAAGATACCTGGAATACTCTAATATCGTAAGGGTCAATAAGAGTCTACGAGAGACCAGGGAGGGAAAATGAAAGATAATGATCCAACAAAAAGTCTACATGAAAAAAGATTTGTTCCAGCTAGAAACCTCACTATAGTGAGTCTATGATTGATATCCACCTAATAGTTTCCAAGAAAAGTAAACGAAAAACATACTGCCCTATCCAAAACTTCCTATTTCACTTTATTACATATTTGTAGGGAGAAAGTGACGTCATAAGTCACAAAATGTATGCGACTTTATTACTGTTATTTCCGTAAATGGTTGTTGTTAAAAAATTTAAAAAGTAGACGATAACCAATGAAAAATGTAAATTTCCCATCAACGAATCATACGCATCTGAGGACGTTTCAAAGTCTAAAAAGTCATCTTTAGATGTACTGAACATACAAGCTTGTAGAAAAGACAACTAATAAGCTAGGTTAGACAACAACCTTATAAAGGACAGTAAGAAATTGACGTGTTTTCATAGGTTATAGTTTTATTATTGATCCAGAATTTTTCACATGTACAATATGGTTAAGTGTATTAGATATTGCAACCAAGAAACAAAGTCGTTTTCAAAACACTTATATAACACAAAGAAAATTTTATCTTTATAAGGTTTCCTTCTTTAGATCTTTTCCCCGTTAAAGAATTCGACAAAAAGTCCCGTTAGGTGAATTGTGACGCTAAACCGGAAGTTATCACATTTCTGACGGAAGTCGCGTAACGGAATCGTCCTTGCAATACAAATCAAAACTGAAATTTTTGTACGAAACTAGTAGAATATATTTGAAAATCTCTTCAATTGTATATATTTCGTTTTATTTAATAAATCTCTATATAAATTGCATACTTAATATTTTGAAATGATTATGTACTCTACCCACAATGGTTTTATAACATTTTGTTCATCTAATCAAGAAGAAAGTTGTAGTCTTTTATTTGAAAAAATATTTATAATTGGCAATAGAATGTAATAATTGTTAAAGTTTCATTTTTATTGCAAGATTAAACATCTGTCCAACTAGAAGTAAAAACATGTGTTTCTTGAATGTATTCGCCATAACAATCAACGTAATCAAAATAGCTTGACAATTTAATTAAAAAAACAACTGCGAGATGACGTAATCTGTCTTAATTAATTCGTATTATCTTAATGTGTAATTCGTATTTGTTTATTTAATTCATAAAAACAGTATAATCTTAAACTAATAATTCCCTTTATTTTTGTTTTATAGCACTATGTCACGATTAAAAAGGCCATATTTATGTCCGTTCACTTTAAAATTCCCTAAAGAAATTTCGATTTTTATGGTGTTTTCAGATTTTACACTATTTTAAAAATATTTCATTCTTGTGTATCATGTAATAAACCCAAACTTTTAAACGTTAAAGGTATTTGAACTTAAAAGAAAATTTTGTTGCACTTTTGTAAGGCGATTTTCATTACTTGGAATTGTTGTTACAAGTTAAAAATTTAATTATGCGCAGTCTTAGAACTGTGAGTACTAATTCAGGACTAAATAAAAAAAAAACTAATATGTAGAATAGATTCAAACATTTTTATACAACGTTCAGATTTTATAGACTATAGTTTTCGTCTGTTTCTCAAAATAATTATTTGAATTGGTATTTACACTTCAAAGACTATGTTTATTGACATTTTTCATTTCACGCAACAATGCAAAGTACTGAAAACTACCTCCTTAAAATGCACTAAACTTCAAACTTTCCAAGGTTCAAACACCCTTTAAACGAGCGGATCTATTTAAAAATACTCAAGATTAAAAAAAAGTCTTAACTCCTAGAGTAAAGTTTGTGGTTTTACCAAGGAAATTTTAAAAGTGGCTCCATGTTAGAAAGTGGCGCCCATTTTCAGAGTTGCCAAAAGGGATTTTTAAATTTATAAAAAGTTAAGGTCACATATTTCAAGTTTATTTTATAGGGCATATAGTTTACGAGATACGAATTTTATTCATGATAAAATCCCTCTCATGAGAGAGAGAGAGAGAGAGAGAGAGAGAGAGAGAGAGAGAGAGAGAGAGAGAGAGAGAGAGAGAGAGAGAGAGAGAGAGAGAGAGAGAGAGAGAGAGAGAGAGAGAGAGAGAGAGAGAGAGAGAGAAAGAGGGGGGGGAGAGAGAGAGAGAGAGAGAGAGAGAGAGAGAGAGAGAGAGAGAGAGAGAGAGAGAGAGAGGAGAGAGAGAGAGAGAGAGAGAGAGAGAGAGAGAGAGAGAGAGAGAGAGAGAGAGAGAGAGAGAGAGAGAGAGAGAGAGAGAGAGAGAGAGAGAGAGAGAGAGAGAGAGAGAGAGAGAGAGAGAGAGAGAGAGAGAGAGAGAGAGAGAGAGAGAGAGAGAGAGAGAGAGAGAGAGAGAGAGAGAGAGAGAAGATACTTTATATATTCTCAGGGACTCACTATACTGAATACCGAATTTGCAATCCCGAGAGAACCTAGCTGGATTTATACTTTTTTTTCTTGGGTTTGATCTCTCTCTTCATATTTCCTATCACGTCTTTCTTGATCCACTCTTGTTCTCTTCTGACCCTGACGCACTTAATAGTCTAGAGGGACTTTATTTTCTTCCTTTCTTCATAAGACGATGATAACTGAAAACGTTTCACGCCATTAATTTTTTTTAAATGTATATCCATTTCAAAATGAGCTACAATTTCCCAAACTGAACGATGACGCCAGCGTATTGTCACCATAACTTATTCTATTAATAGACTCCCTCAAACAAATTTGTTTGAAGACAACTATTGACCGCGCACGTGATGTTATATTTACAGTGGATTGCGCTAATCTCTCAAGCTGTATTTGACGAAGTCAACGGCCATGGTGGATTTCATTCCAACAAATCGATCGTTGGCAGACAATTTTCTTCGACGTTGTTTAAGCGATTGTAGGTTTATCAATTCTATTTTGTAATATTGAATATTCAAACTGGATAAAACGAATGGTTTATTATTTGGGGAAGAGTTGTGAACTATCATCAACTATAGTTATCATAGACCGTGCAAAGTGAGGTCTTGTTTTTAACTATCATTAGTCTGTTATACATACTCAATGTAAATACTATAAGGTGATCGAAAAAGATTCCAATTTCGTTTTTTAAGTGTTATTCACGTTTCATGGCCTCAGTGAATCGAAAAAGTTATTTTCCGAAAAAAACCATATAAATAATAAGAACAATCTAACTATCATAAAATGAGAAACTATTGTTTAACTTTGATTTAAAATCATGCATGAGCTCATTTGAAGTGAATATATACTTGGCAATCCCAAGGGAGCCTAACTGGATCTACACTTTTTTTTACGTAATCCAGTATTAGATAGTTATCATTCATTTTATCTATCACGTCCCTATTAATCAAATCTTTACCGTCTTAAGACCCTGACGCTATTAAGGACTAAGGATCTCCATTTTATGTTCATTTCATCCTTTTACACACTTTTCTGGGAAGCCCTATTTGTGACAATTCTTGTTGATAAAAAAGTTTGAAAGTTTGTATAGATGTTGATCTAGGATGGTAATACAATACACATTTTTATGGCGGGGAAAACGCATACGTAGTAGGCAGAGTTGCGCAGTAGGTGCATATGTGTAGTATATATATGCAGCAGGGGTGTCGTAATATTTCGTCCCGGTAACATCTCGTCCCGATTCCACGAACGTGGGGTTGGGGATGAACTCTCCACTTGCCCAATAGTAACATCTCGTCATGGCACACCAACTAGGTTAGGATAGGTTAGGTTATAATATAAAATAAAAAATAATTGTTTTTACAAATTTTAAAAATATGTTAATAGTAATAACACTTCTCGTATGAAAATGTTTTTTATCGAATTTGGTAAAACTAGATAAAATACTTTTAAACGTATTCAATTTATTAAATTTTGTCTCCCCAACGGGAAAAAAAGAAATATATTACCTTACTAACAAGTAAAATATACAAATTTTTCGAGCGGGACGAAATGTTACTTAACCATCCAGCAGGTAGTGAGAAGTACACATGCGCAGTATATGAGGTGCGTAGTACAAATGCGCATCATCTTTCAAATGAGAATCAAGAAGAATGCGAAACGCGTTTACAATCTGATCGTCAACACAAATCGCAATGCTGTACTGTGGAAACGCAATGCTGTCCTGTGGAAACGCAATGCTGTCCTGTGGAAACACAATGCTGTCCTGTGGAAACACAATGCTGTCCTGTGGAAACACAATGCTGTCCTGTGGAAACACAATGCTGTGCTGTGGAAACGCAATGCTGTCCTGAAGAACTTCAAGTTCGCTTAGAACGTGAACAACAACAGCGGCAAGAGCGAAATGATAGTCTAGCTCTTCGAAAACACGGTGAACAAACTTTGTGACAAAATCTGTGAAATTTGTACGAAGCTATGCTATCACAGCCAAGTTGCAACGTTGACATGTGTCGGTAAAAAGCCACCCTATTCGCCCGACGAATAGAAAGATAAAAAAATTGTTTATAACTAAGAAGTAAAAAAATAAAAAATTTAAAAAGAAATATTTTAAAACATTTCTCTAAAAAAGAAATAAATAAAGATAATAAAACAAAAAAATTCACTTAGTACGAAGTAGTACTGTAATTCAAACGTACATTACAAAGTATAGTGTGGGCGCATAGAAATTTAAATTATAACTAATAATTGTAGGAGTCCACACTAAAATATTAGGATTTTTCTCAAATTTTAAATTATAAGCACCCACACATTAGATTGTAATTTACGTTTTAATTAGTACTTTGTAATAAGTGTATTTTTTGTTTTTTTAAACTATGCTGATAAATATTATCAAAGTTTTCTTTGATGTGATACAGCGTAATGTTAATATTTCAAAAAATATTTCTTTTACTGAAAATTGAAATCTAAATTAGAATCAAAACTTAAGTTTAAATTTATCAGAAGAAGAAAAAAAGTATCAACTTTAAGTATTTAAATATTTGTCCGTGCCAAGATTGTTTTGGCGCGATGTCAAGTGGGACTTGGAAACACAAACCTTAAAAGAGAATAAAATAAATTTGTCCAGTGGAAAATGAATCACTCTATCTATTCCAGTGAATGTGCTCTTTTTTTTAAATGTTGCTATCCAACAAAATATCTAAACCTTCTACATCCAGTTGTTTTACCCTGGTATATTGACCTAAAGATATTACGAAAGTTTGAATTTAAAAACATTCAAGTAAAAATAATACGAAATAAAAACTAACCTAAAATATTCGACATCAAAAATGTCAGTCCGATAGTTGTCAATAAAAAAGTTAAAATGATCCGTGGACGCAGTGTTTGAGAAAATATTTAAACAGAGCTTAACCTTGCTTTTTTGGAGTCAAACTACATCCCATGGTAAATCGTATTTCATTAGAAGGCGATCAAGATTTGATTCCCCCCCCCCCAATTAATTCTGAACAATTTTTTAACGATTTGACATACGAGTCATTAATTTTAACATTTAACGCAAATTTGAAAGAACTTAAAGTTGATTTTGAGAAATTACGTCTTTTATAATATCCTCGTGACGTTTTAGGGTTTTCCGATAACTGAACCGGAATCGAATTGAATCGGTTCCGAACCGGAACAGAACCGGAACCGAACCAAACCGGAATTGTTTAGAGATATCTAGCAATATGGGTAAATTCGAATAAAATCGGTCCACCCGTTTAGCCTCTATATGTCACAAGTGAAACTGGTTTAAACGTATTTTGTTAAACACGTCATACATGGTTTATTTCCACTTCTTGACTGACAACTGACAATTTAGTTTCGTTTATATTTGTTAGTGAGGATGATGGGTAAGTGAGAAAGTTTGTGCATTGTTTGTACACATTTCAACAATAGCCTACATATCACGTTTTAAAATACACGAGTAGCCATTAATAGTAAAAGAAGACACTGTATGGTCATTGATGGACACAAAGAGTTTAAACGTTGAAGACATGTTTATGGTAATGTCCTAACTATGTTCCACAGACAGACAGAAATCCTCCCCTACAGAAAGTCTAATCCTACCCTAACTAAATACTTTTGTAATTACACCAAGGGGTTGAACTTCCCTTATTACCCCGCTCAAGTATAAAGTAATTACTTCAGTGTTGTTTTGTTCTAGTTTACATTTATTACTTTTTTCATGTTTTACAGATTTTACTATAAAAATTACTTTTGTACAGCTCTATTAAAATTGAATCTTTGACCAGAAATAGGGAATTCAGGTTAAAAAATATATATAATTCTTAAAATGTATTTCCATTTGTGGAAGTTATATTGATTTCCTAATATTTATCTTTAAACATAGTGTTAAAAACACACACTAAGTTTTTTAAACACAATTCCACAAAACCAAAAATAAATAAATTTTATTCATAAAAATCTCTATTCTAATTAAAATAAGTTGAAAATTAATAACTTTCTAACAAATTATTTCACAATCAAAATATTAACAAAACAAAACTATTTGTGGACGAAATATCGTTCGATAGTTGTCACTAAAATTAAAAATCAATATTCAATTCAGCCTCTTAGATTTTGTATCTTATATAAATAATTCTAAGCTTGGTTAGCTTGTATCATAAACTTGTCGTAATCATAAATCTAGTTTAAATAACGATAGTTAGCTCCTATTTTGTTTTTTTGAAAATTAATTCATATCGGTAACTTCTTCTACTTGCAATTTTGTCATACTGGTTTATTTTTATCGACATTTCGGTAGTTTTTGGAAAACCAATACGTTTTGTTTTGATATTTAGGAGCAAGATTCAGCAAAATTTGAACAAAATTGTTGGATCGAATATTGACAAAATGTGAACTATGTGTTATAAAAAGTATCTCGAAATTTAAAGTAAACAAAAAGTTAAAAAAAAAAAAAAAACATTTTAAGTCCTAAGATTAGGTTAAAATATGCTCACAATCTAAATGTAACTAAATTAGTCCATTTGTACAGGCCTGAATATTTGATCAGCTCTAAACATATCCATAAAATATAAGTCTCCAAGAAAAATATGAGCCTTCTACGACGACAACTGGGTCAAATTTTATTTAAAATTATACCCTTCTTTATAATAATAAATTAAATTTCTCGAAAACTAATCAATATTTTTAATGAAATTTTAATGGTAACTTAAGGGTTATAAAAAGGCATATTTTCTGAAATTTTCAAATGCCTGCGTATTTTTCTCAAGGAATGAAAAATATTTGAAATTTGATCGGTTTTTGCAATTATTTAAATAAATCATTAAGTGATTCTAACATACAAGGTCTCAAATTAACCAATTTTGAGTATTCTAATAGTGAAAATAATTTGAAATACCCATTGTAAATTTAAAAACCGATTTTTGCACATAAAACCGTTGTAACAATGCTCCAGGTGTTCAAAGTTGGATTACCTGTGAAATGCCACACCCTTTATCACTAAATATATAGATTTTTCCATATGGCATCCTGAAACAAATTACATACGCATTTTGACTAATAGAGCCCTGTACATAGAAACCACTTTAAAGGACTCAGGAAGCCTAAAATGAATATTTACACGAATAAATCGATAGTTATTTTTCGACTCATTGCGTAACTTCTCAACACTACGTAAGTGTGCAAACGAAATGTAAGTTTCACGTTTACTGCATTTCCTTCCAAATATTTCTTTTATATTAAATATTTTATTTGGAACTATACCAATTGCACGATAAGCAAATGATGTAATATAAAATTGGAAATATTATACATAAATATTATGAGTAATTCCCCATTAGTAAATCTTCAGTGATGTTGTTTCAGGAGGTCTCTACTGCAACGAAGTCGTCGTGGACTGACTGTTTTATTAAACATTGTTCTGACTTGTGGATTCTTTTGAATTTTGTTATGAAATTTTCAATAATTTTAATCTACTATATATTCAATGAATGGAGTCTGTGTGTAGAATTAAGTTACTAAATATGAAGATGGGTTGGTGTTTAAACGTCAACATTTCTAATATTTTGTAAATTGTTTTTTTTATTTATAATTGTATTCCATATGTCCAAATAGGACGTTAATATTTGAGGTAGAGATAGAAAATAACTAGAATTTAGAAGTTGATAGAGAATATTGAGTGTTGAATTTAAAACTAAACCGTTTGTTTTTATGAGATGATGTCATATCAATCTCCAGTCAAGATGCAGGACGTAATATCGTATTTGGGGGGAGGGGGGTTGTTTAAATATACTGGTAGACGACTTTTCCTACGACGACTAAGTCTGACATGATGTAATTTCGCTATAAGTATTTTTATTCTCCAATTTTGGAACCACATTTTTATTTTATTAATTTGGTAACACTTCTGGTGTATCAGAGTTAAGAAATATAATTCTATCATCAGCGTAATATTGGCAATAGTTGTGTGGTATGTTTCCGGAAAATCAGCTGTGTAGATGTTATACAGAATAGGTGACAATACCGAACTTTGTGGAACTCCTGCTTCAATAATGTATTCCTTCCAGGAATTATGTATTAAAAGAAAACTCCCTTGTAAAATTCTGGTGATTATTTTTTAAATTTTATTTTGAATATTTAAATATTTAAACACGCCCTAAACTTGTTTCGTTTGTTTCATAAACTCCACCAGATGGTTTTATAGTGGAACCGTAATTTTCATTTCCTTGGGTTGTAGCTCTGTTTAGAGTCATTAATCTTTATATTTCAATAAAAGTAGTTTAAAAACTTTTGAGAACACACTGTATTCATAATCGGATTATCCACTTACTCGAATTTTTCTTGTTGTTTACAAGAGAGAAATCACTCGGCCATGTTCACTTTTAAAAAAAAAGATTTTGAAATAAGAGAATCTAGACCACGAGCGTGAGGTTCGGAAGAGAACAAGAGTTGGTCAATATAAACCTGTTAGGAAAGGTGAAGAGAAGAATCTAACTCAAGACTACACAAAAAAAAGTTGTTGATACAGCTAAAGGTTCCTCGGAATTGTCATAGTAAGCCTCTGTAAGTTCCATACTATGGAATTGTCGTGAATTAACTGTTTTGAATAAACCGTCATTTTAAAATGAAAACACTTTGCGATCGTTTCGCCTTAACAGCATACAGATCATATGGTCTAATAAAACAAAACATTGCTTTGCTTCGTTAATAAAAAATATTGAAACTATTACCTGAATGTTTGCACCAAGAAGAAAAACAGAAATACAGCACTTACCTGAAAACAAACATAAAAAACAAATTAGTTAATCAGTTAACAACAGATGAAATACGTATTTAGTTATAAATTTATTAAAGAGTGTTTTCTGTGCAGAAAATATAAAATAGCGTAAAAAGTACATTGCACAGAATGTAATTGTCTTATGCTTTTACTGTTACGCGTGTAGGGAAAGTTATGTAATATGTAAAAGAAATCAATATTGTATTTTTGAGAATATATTGGTTTCGAATCCCCTGAGTACTTGATAGAATAAAATTTTAATAAAGTACGTTTATTTGTCCAAACGCGTTTCAACGATAAAGTCATCTTCAATGATGCACGAGCTTCAATAACTAAACTATAACTGAACTAAACTATAAACGTGCTATTGTGAGAATTAGTTTTCAAGTTTTATTCTATCAAGTGTACTATCTCATAAGTAAAGTTCAATATTGTATCCTCTAAGTAAAAATATTTAAAAAAAACTTTATGAAAATGTGTTATGTGTGCATATTTTAGCAATATCTCTCAGAGTTTTTTCATGTTTTTATACTTTAAAAAATAGTAGGGTAGGTGTTACAAGGATTTAAAAAATACGATTTTATCTTTATCAACCTCTAACGGTGTTGATAAAATAATGCTTATTTATAATCTAACCTAACCTTAAGCACACAAACTAAACTTATCTCATCGGTTCCTGAATTGTAAAAGACTAAATTTCTCAAAATAGGCTTTACCGATTTCGTTAAAATTAAAGTGAAATATTGAAAACTGAAACTCGAAGAAAAAATCTCAAATTGAACATTATTACGTTCAGGAATAATTGGCAAAAAATAAAAATGAATATTAATCCGAATTAAAAATTCTATTTTATTCAAATACCGGTACACAATTTTGGTATAAACGAAGAAAAATAGTACGCCGCATTTAGATATATAAATATTTCAAAGTTCAAATGATCATAGTTTTTTTTTCAATTTTTAACAGACAACTCCTTACTGATAATGTTAGTAATGAATTATTTTAGGGATGAATAAAGGAGAAAGTTTGTGCAATGTTTTTGGACCGTATATTGAGGTGATAACAATTAGTAGAGGAAGAGGGTTATTGTAGTTGTTGCTTTTGGGGTGTAACCATTACATGAGTGTTGTGTAACCGAAAAAATACGACACAAATAATCTTGTATGTGAAAACATTGAATAAGAAGTCACCTTCTAAACGCCACTAACAATTTAGATAAATCTTTACTAAAAATACAACTCCAAGATCAAAACAAAACCTTTGTCTTTGTGCAGTCGTCGTGTATGTTTTAGTTTTCTTTTACATACCTCATGAATAGTACATTTTTATATGGATCTTGTAGCGTAAGTTTTCACACTTTATCAAAATTTTAATCGAAACTATTAGGAGTGATATTGAGATATTTTACGATAGGGTCTAACTAATTTCTCCTTTATAATTGTGAATTTGTAAATCATTTTCGCCTACAAATAAGATTTATTTGGGTAGCAGAAATATATTTAGGAGCTCAACAATGTCAACGCTTTTCTCTGTTGTTTGACAATGTAAGGATTAGTTTTTCAAGGCGAAAACCTGCGGTGATCATCGTCTTCAATAAAAAGACGCAGCTCGTATACTGCTCATTGCACCTGGGTCAGAACAGAACACAATTTGGTCAAGAGAGACCTATTAAAACATATGAAAGATAAAGATTTAACTAAAGACTAGTTCAATATGGAGTACCTCGGCTATAAGTGAGCCAAGAAGGAGATCTGAGCTTTGTGGGAATGAATGTCCAGACGTGTTGGGTAACAGAGCGTCAGCTGTGATATTCTTTACAACAATGTGGTTCGTGGGACATCCTACAGGAGGCGGAGGAGTATCCGAGGTTTAGCCACGAGAAAACCATCCCACTCGACGGAAATGACGTCTGACATTCTCTCGTTACGAAGGGGAAATATAATAGAATGTGTATAACATGACATTGCTGTCTGGGAAAACATAGATGGTTATATCACAGTGGAACCTCTATGGCAGGACATGTAGTCTGCAAGGAAACTACAAGTCACCTGATCATGTTTCAATTGGAAAAGGACCGAGACCATTAATCATGGAGACAGACAATTCGTCAAGAAGGCCTTGTCAGGAGCATCCTTATGCAGCTTATAGGTCTTCCTGGAGATATTCTGGCGTATCAAACCAGAATTGATATCAAAACAGTTGCTTTGTGAGTTTAATGCACTCTTGTCTGACGTGCGTGAATTTGGCTCTTGCCTGAGAACTTAAATAAAAAGAAAAAGCTTCACTGTAACAAAATTTTATCAAAACCCAATTTGTTAGAGGTGGGGCTCGGTAAATACCATTTGGATTAATGCGGTACGATGATAAACAGTTATTATAAATGTTCAAATATAAAAAAAATATTTAATTTTGCATTTCTGCATGAGTGTGTTAAAAAATGTATGAATAGTATTTAATGATGTAATAAAACAATTTTAATCATACTTTAATTTCACTGCATAAAACTACCCCGGGGGTAAAAATTATATTAGACTTTTGATAACCAAAACAAGATAAAATCATTTTATGAGGTAGGAGATGAATATTTTATCGTATTGGTGCAAAATAAATACCTACCGGACTAATCTGCAGTTCCAGGCGGAGAGTATTCATATTATATTTATAGTTAATATCAGTTCCAATCTACGTACTTTGCCGATATTTGTGTTATCGATTTTGTTACAATATGGGAAGAGTTTACTTGCTTAATAATTAAATTTGAACCTGTTTCGATACATTCAAGCAAGCTGGGATAAAATGCAGGTGGTTTGTGACAGTAACGGATGAAAATGAACTAACAACACTGTCTGGAAAAATATTTAAATAGGCCATAAAGTAGTTTCACTTGTTTCATAAATAGGTTCTCAGTGTGTCGTTTTGAGCTATTAACGTTTTGAGCTAAGGTCGTGGTTAAGTTAGGTTAGGTTAATTAAAGTGAGAACTGAAAACCGGTCTTTCATTTCCAATTGACAAATCAATTTGCTCTTCTGTGTGTGGTATGTTTTCCGCAGAGTTTTTTTACTTTATGTATACAATTTAAATTTTGACATGTTAACATTGCTTCACAAGCATATTTTAAGTTCATTGGATAAAGATTAGTAGTTTTAAGTTTATTTTTAAGTTCTTATGTTGTATGATTATTATAAATATTTGTGGTTTGTATTCTGTAGAAAATAAAAATAATAATAATAATAATAATAATAATAAAAATAATAATAAATAATATTCAATAAAAGTAACATGCAATTTTAGTTAATTCAGATGTTACTTTTCATAATTGGCTAAACAATGGTGGTTATATTGTAATATCAAAAAGTTGAAGAAAAGTATACAATAGAAGGTGTACCTGTTATTAAGGCAAAGTTACGACAAGGTCAGATTTAACAAAGGAATTACATTGAGAATTATAATATCTCTGTTATAATGTCAAACGCTTTGTCCATCTTACATATAACACAACTCTTAAAGATTCAATAAGGAAAGAAAATATATTTACGACGGATTGAGAACGATCCTCTTTTATGTACCCCCTCCCCCTCTTTGTCTATATTAAAACTCGTGTAAACTTAGTAGCAGCAGAGTTTATGACATGGATGGGAGGTACTCCACTCCTTAACGACTTATCCTCTACTCTAGTTAGCGCTTCCAGAGAGAATATCCAGGGCAGTTTATTTAATCAGATGAAAGTCGATTTTATGAGCAACGATTTGGAAAACTATAAAATAAGAACAACTTCTACTTAGACAGGTATGGAACAAGGAAATAACATTTTATGTATCTCCAATCACCAGGCTTTACCCTTGTAATATTGGCAACTCATAAATACCCAACAGATTGAGTAGTAAGCCTTTGCGATGTTAGTTTAGGAAATATAAGTCATGAATTTTCCCCTAGCAAACAAATTAAGCACATGGGGTGACATATGTGTACACTATTTTCCGCCCGCAAAGATCATCAGTCGCTGGCAGACAGTTGCATAGAGACTCAGTAAATTCACCGGTCACAGGATTTTTATTTCGCACTAAATAATAGGACGACTTGAGCAGGGTATTGTATCAAATTTATCATGACCAAGCGTAAACCATTCTGAAAATTTAGCAGGTGACAATTCCTTAGTATCACACAAATTAAGGAGTGGTTCAATCATATTAGAAATAGACCTACTCTTGTTTTAATAATACCCCGAGAAACCAAAACTAATAACTTTGGTCAGGTAGGACAGTTCGTCTCTTAGTAACTAGGAGAGGATTATTACTGGTTCGATACCTTCCAATTCGAGAAAGGATTTAGCCAAGTTGAGAACGTCCTTGAAGCTGCAAGTTAATGTCGTCTAGACGTCTCGCAGGACATAACGTATTTCACGAAGGACGACTTTGATTTCGTAAATACTTCACTTGTACGGATGAGCAGTAGTACCACAAATCAAACAATTTGAGGAAAGGTACTATCTGATAGTCCTTCCTCAGCCTTCGTCTTACTGTCTGGCGCAAGAGACCAGACCTATACCGTCTGATTTAGAATCTCTTGACCAAACACACCATTTCTCTTCGTAAACTCCTCACTCTTTCGAAAAGTTTCCACGTGATTTTTGGATTTTCTCTGAAAAAAGGCTTTTAGAGACTTTGCTGATCATGAAACTAAGATGGGCGTTTAGTGCACGTCCTATCTCACAGGCTGACTGACACCCTGTGTGTTGGAAATAAATTCACGGATGCAGATAAAGAAAATCTATCATAATTAAAACAAACAATTTTTAGTATAAACTAAAACTTTACTTGAAATTTACCGACCATGTAAATTTTGTAAGTAACTTCTCAAAATCGGATTTACAAGTTACAATTATGCTGAGATTTAAAGAATGAATAACGAAAACCAGTTTACAAAATCGTAAGTAATATAAAACCAACGATAAAGAATAATTGGCAAAAAACCAAAATGAACCACTACCAACGTTATTTAAAACTTAATTTCAATCAAATAACTTTTAGGTTTTGGGCGGAAACATCCAAAATATTTAAAAAAAGGTTTTTCGAATAGTTACCTGTTTGTATAGAATCTATTGTATGTGCAGTGATCCACAGCCCATACGCGTGGACCAATCACATTTGATATTTTTTGGGTATATTTACGCCAAATAAAACCACATTTTCTTTAAATTAAAATTTAGTGTGTCTGCCATAATAGAAACAAATTCAAAATTAGGATTATTCATAATTGTTTCTAACGATTTTGATCACATTTTCCCCTAGTATAATTTTTTAAAGGAGCCAAACAAAACGTATTACTTGTCATCCTACAAAAATTGCAGTTTCGTAAATTTATCAGTAAAAAAAAATAAATTCAGGGAATTTTATATTTAAAGATGTCATTTCTTAAAATCCGTGTACAAAATCACAGGTAACTAAATAGTACGGTTTAGGTTAGGTTAGGTTCCCATTTTTAACATCCTAAATGACATTTTTTTTGTTTTTAGTCAAATGAAATACAATCTGTTATTTATGTTTTACTTTAGATAAACTTTATCACAATCGCTTTAGCTGTTTATTAGTTTTGACGTCAGAATATTTGTGTAACATTAATTTCAAGTTCATGTTTATGACATTAAGAGGAAGAGGTTTATTTATTTTTCGTCAGGAACTAATAAACAACCGCCTCTTTCAGTCAAACCCTTGAAGGATCTGAGATTACGAGAAGTGCTGGGAAAGTGAATATGACGTCATATCATTAAACTGTCAACTACTTTATTTAATAAATGGATTATTTTTACTTTCACGTAAAGAAAGCAATGAGATGGAACAAAAATAGTTTGAATGATGTTTATCTAAGTGTACGGCAGAAACGAGTGGACAGATTTTATTCAAATTTCGTATGGGGATATATTGACTGTTTTTAGTTTTTCATTAACTCAAAATTTGAGGATATTTGCTACTTGTTGAAAATAAAAATGTCTATTTTTGATAACAATTTTGACTAAGTTTAGTTAAAATATAGCCCTTAAAGGAACCACACAAAATGTTTGAGACGTCATCTACACAACGTTGCCAATTCGTGTTTCATCTGTTAAAATAGTCATTATTGAAGAGGTATAGGGTCATTTCAAGGACAGTTTTTTACTTTCTCACAAATATGTATTAAAGATAACGTTATGTGATAAGGGGAAACAACTATACTAGTTTTGAGTTTAATTTAGCCCGAGAAAATGATTTCCAAAATGGATGTATCCACTATAACTCGACATTGGTTTTCTATAGATACAATTATTTCCTATAACATAAACCTTCCTAATAAGGTAAAAAGTGGTTTTGGGAATGATGTATCTAGATGTGCAGTATTCTAAAGCCCAAACGCGTAATCAAATTTGGTGTGTAGGTATATTTTGGCCACATCTCGGAATATTTTCTCCATTTTTAGGGTCATAAGATAAAAACCACTAAATAATATTTTCTTCAAAAACGGCTAAAATTATTTTTATAAAATTTTACTACATAGCTTTTAAGGACATAAACAAAACGTATTGGTCACAGTCTCACTAAAACTATCAGTTCGGAACTAATATACAGGGTGTTCAAAAAATGAAGTACCAATTTTTAAGTGGCGGTTATGAGTCAAAATAAAAAAATACAAAAGTTTCTATAAACAAATGAACTAAAAGCTTCGTTTTCCATATGTCGACCTTGTGTTAAATATATATAGCTTTTAAATTATTACAATTTCGGGTCTAAATTTGGTACACACCATAAAATTTTCATAATACATTTTTATCAGTATATTAAGAATTAAAATTTTATCTTATACATTTTTGAAATGGTAACTTTGAAATTTTAAATACTGAATATCTCTATACCATTAATTTTACAAAAAAAAAAAAAAAAAAATGTTAACGGCCGCAATATTGAACAGTTTTGGTTCATGGTATACTGGTAAAACGTGGTTTAAAAAATGTGTACACCAAATTCCACTTGAAATCCTAATAATTTCAAATGCTATAATAATTATAAAACGATAATAAATTAAAATTTAAAAAAATTCCGAAGAAGCAAAACGACGGTTTTCCGTACATACGTTTATAGGGATTTGTTTTGAACTTTTTAAACCATGTAGACCTAACCACTATTTAAAGTTTAGCTACACCCTGAAGACTCTGTATTGGAATAGGATTATCATAAAAAGAGTAATAAGTCTCAAATTTTAATGAAATCAATTATCCATGTGCAAAATTACAAGTAAAATAACATTACCGTTCTGGAAGAATTAACCGAACGTAAATCTTGACCTCTAAGATTAAGAGCTCAAATTTAATCAAATACGGTTTACGTTGAGGACGCGTTTACGTAAGCGAATCAAGTTTAGGCCGAAGTTAATTTTTTTTCAAGGTCAACATCCATGATTTATTTTTTCTTTTTAACTGACAACTACCGAACTGACAATTGTGGTGATAAATAGTTTTGTTTCGAGTTCAGAATGCGCGAGTAAGAAAGTTTGTGCAATGTTTTTGCACCGTTTTCATCTCAGATTAATTGAAACGAAATGTTTAATTTAAGAACGCTTCTAAGGAACTAATCTAACTATCACTAGACTATACAACCTTAGGTTGCTTATGAACTGTATAATATCATTCTGCGTAACACAACATTGCGTGTTTGGCCAACAAACATCTGTCTATTAGGACAACAAACACATCCTAGTTGTTCCCATAGGAAGTGATGACAACAGAATTCTAACTTTCCCCAGGCCATGGTTGAGGTCGGATTGTGAAAGATGTGAGATTAATAAAATCTGTAATGTTATTAAAATAAGTAATATGAGGGTGGTATATCAGGTGGTATACATGCAACCATTTAATCTTATCACTTCATTAACAAACTGCCTAACATTGATCAGACGTACTTTTGAACAATGGTGTAAACATAACCTCAAAATATAATAAAAAAATAAAAACAGATGGTGTGTTAACATCTGTTAGACTCGTATGCCAAATAAACTGTGCTAATGACCAAGACGTGTCTACAGGGTGTGCAGACAGTACGATAAGACTGCCGGACACACTCTTCTACTTTGTGAGAGACTTGAAACTAAAAGGTCTTTTTGAAGACGATGTTGATACTAATATTGGACAAAAGCTGCAAGTCTCGTTGAAGGCTCAAAGGCTGATCTGTCCTGTTATGTCTACTGTGGAGGTCAATAGGTGTTAGTTAAAGTGCAGGGGCTGCGAGTTAAAATAACCCTATTAAAAATAATAACGGTGGAAAATCCAGTGCACTAAGTAAATACTATTAATAAGTTACTAATAAGTCACATTGCGTATTAGTGTTTACATGTTTAAAGTATTTTGTTGTCTAATGATGGTATGATAGTACCGAAACAGCTGTAACAAAGTAAATATCCGAAATAGACTGCTTGACATAACTACTAATATAGAAATTAGTTATTCTCCTTCAAAGCTACATCTTTGAACGTTTAAAAACTATTCTGTAATATTTTGTAACATTCGGTCAGGTATTTATTGTGGAGAGACAATTAATTATTTGGTTGAACAATATAAAGTAATATAAATTACACTTGGGAAAACTTGTGGGTTTACCCAAAAGGGGGGGGGAACTATTTGTTGCAAGGGGGCTCTGAACACAGCCACTATCTTAAACTTAAACTAAAAATCTCAACTTAAATCCAATCAGTTTTACAAATAAGATTCACACAATTTATATTTTATACAACAAGAGTGGTATAACGTGGTGGAATTGTGAAATGCGATAGCCTATATCTTGACCATAATTTTAAAAGGTTAATCACTACAAAAATTCGCGCGGCGCACAAAAAACTCCCCCAGGAATACTGGAACCTTCTGAAAATGCTCTTCAAAGGTGTTTTTTAGGGAAATAACTTAACGAAATACTAGTGATGAACACTACTTGAAAACACAACTCCACTAGTTCAATCCTGAATGCACACTTATGGAATGCACTTATGGGAACTAATATACCAATCGGTAGTAGTAATATACAACCCGGGTGATTTACCAAATCGTGCAAGAAAGGTAATAAATTTCATCACAATTTGTCTTTGAAAGCTATAATTAACTGGAGAGATTCTGAAGTCAGGTGGGTGTAGTTGATCAGGGGAGAGAAACGAGGGGAAGGAAACACCTGGGAAAACAACAATTCATTAAAGTATGTAAGGTGACACATTCTGCAGAGTGTGCTAGTGAAATGTTTGACATTATTTAATAAGTTAGAAATACTTGGGATTTTATCAGCTGTGAATTGAGATTTAATGTTAAGGATGGGCAATATCAGGACGAACCTGATCCAGCTGTCTTTTTACCTTTTTAGCGGAATATAAAAATAAATGTTTTTTTTTTAGAAATCTATCATTTTTAGAAAAAACAAATTACAACTTATCAGTATTAATTAGAACTATTTATATAAGAACAGGAGGATAAATACTATTTAAAGCTGAATTAATTAAAACAGCCCATCTTTAGAAAATATAAACCTGATGTATAAATCCATAGAGTCTTTTAAAAAAAATCAAATTTAAAATTGTCAATATTACTTAATGATATTGACATGTGAACAAGAGGAGACAACACTACTTCAAACTGAAATGGTTGGAAACAGTTAATAGTAGTAATTTCTGGATTTCTAAGAATTATAAATTGGAAATTTCCAATTTTTACGTTGCATACAACTGTTTAAATTAAAAGTAACGTTTCTGGAAGTCAATCTTAACTGGTATCACGCAATTCGTCTGTTTTACCCCTGTGTTAGTACTTAACCCTAAATCAAAATTATCACCCTCTGATTCAAGTAAAATAAACTCAACAAAACCTCTAACTTTATTCAATACTGTATAAGATTTCTGTATAATCTGTATAATCAGATTTACACCCTTCATTTTGATTTCTAAATAAGCAGTTTGACGAATACTAAAATAATAAAATTTCCCTTCACAATTATAATTAGTGTTTTGAAGTTCTACGGGAGAATTACTTTATAATGTTGGTACTTAACTTCCATTCAACCTCTATCTTGTTTGAAAGTCCATCAATCTTACATTGTCTTCCAAGATGGAAAACACATCAGTTTGAGTTAATATTCCAAAATACAATTTTAGATTACATTAAATATAAACAGATATTGTTTACAACATAACACACTGGTGCGAAGATAGTTGACTTTAACCTATTCTTGTCTTCCACATTGTAGTATTATATTAGAGGATAAAGATCAAGAAATTCTAGTTTGAAATAAAAATTGTTGGGATAAATTTATATTAATTCGTAAAATCACAAATATAATACTTTTTCATTTTTATACTGTAGTCACGGATTAGCTTAGCTGAGGCAAAACTGTTGGCCTGTAAATAATCCATTCCATTTTATTTGGAATTTTTATTTATTACGCTGAAATGGAGTGATTTGAGTTCAATAGGTAAAGGAACGAGGAAAAACTTACACACATAAACAATAATTGACGCTCTATATACGACGCTATCTTACAATCCGAACGGTCAAACCGTTATGGAAATAAAGTAATTAAAATAAGGCTTTAAACTGAATATCTACTTTATATTGGGGTGGGATTTTGTCGATTAGATCTTTAGTAAAATTATTACTGGAACACGTGGTAGAGAGGGGACAAAAAGTTATCTACCCCGAAAAATGTTGTACTAACCCACCATATCAGTTTTGTAGTTTTGAACACTTTGTGTAGAAGTAGAAAAATATTGTTAATTTTTTAGGAAAATATTAATTTGTTTTTTTTTAATGGCAAATACCTCTTAAATTTTGATTTAATGAAAACAAAAATTTTAAATTCCGAGATATGACCAAAATATGCCCATATACAAAATTTTATTAAAATCGATACAGAAATTTGAGCTGTAGAGCTGCAAGTAGACATCGTTCTAAAAACGTTTTTTGGGTTTAGGGATATCGAATGAACATATCCACAAAAACCTCGGGATCAATGTTTATACCCAATACACAACAATTTCTTATAAAGAAGATGACCCCTCTAAGATTAAATTGTATTTTACAAAGTGTAATTTGTTTAATTCCTTACAAGACAATCCCAATATAATTCAAGACACACTAGATAAAGTTCTTCTGATATAATTTATTTAGTTTTTCTTAACTCTGTAGTCAGTTAAAGTTGTACAACGGAAGTTAAACTTCTCTGCTGGACTACAAACTGTAGTTGATCCCTTAAGGCCGTGACGAGATTACTAAAGAAGAAAAACTTTAGGTTAGGTAATTAATTCTTCAAGTTTTCAAGGATTACACTGTTAAAGTTTCCTGTTGGAGCTACAGACATTTCCGAACAATGTGCTTAATTATATCATTTCAATTTATTCGTAATTTTGATATCGCAGTGTTTTATTTAATAATTTATCACATATCCTGATTTTTAAACAATCTATCTAAAAAGTTTTGATTTACTAAATGAAACTAATACACTATTTTCGATAGGAAACACTTTATTAAAAAACAAACAAAATCAGAGGATTTCCGAGTTGTACGGTTGAAAACGTTTCTTTTGCAACCGCCTAAGACCAAATCAAATAATAAAATCGCCACTCAGAAGTCAAAAAGTCGTCAAAAAGTATTTTGTAAATTTAACACGAATCGAAAATTAGAATTGACCAACAATTCCAAATACAATAAGCCTTTAGAAACTTTAATCAGCTGTGTGGTTCTTTAACTACCATTCGTTTCTATTACAACCAATTTTATAAAATTAACCACAGCTGATTCATTGGAATAACCAAAACCATT
Organism: Aphrophora alni; assembly: GCA_963513935.1. Classification (NCBI taxonomy): domain Eukaryota; kingdom Metazoa; phylum Arthropoda; class Insecta; order Hemiptera; family Aphrophoridae; genus Aphrophora; species Aphrophora alni. The sequence goes on along the minus strand of CAUPSG010000946.1, from coordinate 25,141 downwards.
GAAGTTAGTTTAAACAGATTCAAGAAAGATTACCATTATATATTTTATTTTTGTTTGTCGTTTATAGGGCAAAGAGCAGAGTTCAATAGATTAATCCAGCTTTATGAATGTTAATGTACATTTTATTATTTACTTATATAAATGAATCTGTAGTTCGAAAGAGATTGTTTGAAATATTAGTTTTTCCTTTTAAGTCAACCATGTGGGATAGTCAGATGACGCTTTTGGTTACGTTACGATTCTTTTATCAACTGTAATTAAGTTTTGTCAACTGACTTATGCGCCACCCTGTATGTTAAATAACTTATTCTGTTTCAGTCAGTCTCATTTAATGACGACCTTGTTTAGTTTCCATCATCTGTTCAAATTCTGAAACAATCTGCCTAAAGAAGCTGTCTATCAAATGAAACACAATGAACACATCATTAATAGTAAATAAACAAAAACAGATACTGTTGAAAAAAATTTTTAACCTCTGTTTTAGACCAAATAAACAAGTAAAACTGTTTAAAGTGTATACGGCCCGAGGTTCCTAGCTGGATTTACTTTGTTATCTAGACTTGATTTTCATCCCCCTCTATATTCTACCACATGAGGTCTCTTTGACCAACTCTAATTCTCTTCAAACTCTGACGCTATTAGAATATTTGAGTGCAAGGAGTATTTATTTTATGTTTGTTTCCCGTTTTTATTTTAAGCCGATCGTGCGAGGCCCTTGAAAAAACAAGATGGCGTTTAATTAAGTTTACTAATTACCTTTAGTTGTTAGATCTTTAATTGAAGAATTGCGAAAACAAATTTTACTTCTTTTTAATTAGATATATTAAATCTCTTTCGTCTTACATATCAAGTCTCTCTTGACCAACTCTTAATCTCTCCAATCCTGAGGTTGTTAGAGTACACGATGCATATAGGTTTCTATTTTATACTCTTTTAATTGCTTTATTTTAAAGCGAAGTTGACAGCGAGATTGTTAGTCTTTAAAAGACAAGAATGTTTTCTTGTATTTTTTAACTAAGTTTCGTTGAATCAATGTGACATCATAATCTCGCACAGGTTGATACTATTGACAGTTGTTTCGTCAGATTTATTAAATAAATTCGAAACAAATAAACGTCACCACAATAATTACTTAAAATGTATCTTGGTAACATTCTCTATCAGGATCTGAACTTTAGTTGTGTTAAGTTGGCTTATCTGTTTTATTGTCCTGTATCAATATAGTGTAAAAATGATAAGCGAATCTTGCAATATGATGTGTTTAGGACAGACGGTTTCGTTAAAAAACTGTCTAAGCAGCTGTAAAGTTGCACAAACCGAAAAATCGAAACTTCAAACGCCCATATACTTAATTCAGAGCACATTTTAAAAACAATAAACGATGCACCGAACGCCTCGGTGAATTTGCTTTCCACAAAAAAGGGGATACAAAATCCCTACATTAAAAACTACAGACCCTACAAAATCAATAATTACCAACTTATGATTTTTTAACTTTAATGTAATAGCAGATATTTCTTGTTGAAACTCCATATTCAAGGATAAATAAAGCAAAAGCTTAAAGTTTCAAATATTTTAATAGTCTGAATGAGCTACAATTGTTTCGCCTTGCGGCATCTACGGGCAACTGATAATTTACAAGTATAGACAACTATATAAACATAAGTAACAGGAAACTGAAATACAATAGAGAAATCGGGGAAGGTAGGGGATGACCTAGCTACATAGTTCATTAACCTTTACCTACCTGCTAGGTCATCCCCCTACCTTCCCCGATTTCTCTATTGTATTTCAGTTTCCTGTTACTTATGTTTATATAGTTGTCTATACTTGTAAATTATCAGTTGCCCGTAGATGCCGCAAGGCGAAACAATTGTAGCTCATTCATACTATTAAAATATTTGAAACTTTAAGCTTTTGCTTTATTTATGATTTTTTATTAAAATTATTTAAACCACACTGTGTACGTTTTCCAAACAATATATCGCTTAAATGCAACAATAAAACATTATTATCTAATACTCCAATACAGATTTGCTCCGTACACTTTCCAATACTCTTCTATCATTACTGAACCTTATCAGTAGTAATTGGTTTTAAATGGTATGCCATTGATTTTAAACGTTATCAACAGTCAACCGCCATTAATTAAAACTCTATGTAAAACTTTGTTAATCTTTTTATACGATAGATTAAACAAATCAGGCCAATGGAAGATGTCGTAACACTAATTGACTTTGTTAAATTATTTAGTTTAATACATTCAGGCTGATAAAGAAATATTTGTAAAACATTTCCTATCTATAGTTAACGACAAGTAAAAACAAGGCACCATCATGGTATTTACACAGCCTCATCAAGCAATGGAACACAAACAGATCCAAGGCAAGAAGTTGTTTCCTTGGGCTTTGTAGGAAATGCTACATTCTATTCTAGATGAAGGGTAGAAAAGTTTGATTTTGTTACACAGGTTTTCTGAAGACTGTAATTGTATATAAAACCTACTTGTTTGATATCTGACAGGCCTTGATGACCTATTAAAAACTATGAAAATTCTTCCGTTACAGTTTTTGTATGTATATAAAGTCCTAAAGATTTTTTATATACGTAGTGGAAGTAGACCTGTTTAAAAAAAACCAATATAGAGCATGCTTAAGAAACCATACATTTTATTAAGTTCCAAAACCTAGTTTGACTGCATATACTAAGTTTTATACATTTGTTGGGCCTAGAATGTTTAACTTGATCCCAGATAATATTAAGCAAAGTGCAACACTTAAGACATTCCTAAATATGTTGAAAGTGTGGTTATTTAGTTTGAATGATATAGAACATTTAATGAGTATTTTAAAGTAATATTTGTATACTTTCTTCAGTAATATTATGTAATATATATGTATGAATGTTTGTTTATTTGGATGTGTATAAATTTATATGTTTTTTGTATGTGTGCGAATTTGTATTAAATGAGAGAATGTATTATTGTGTTGATTGTGGGTGGTTTTTGCTCGCCTCGGTGATCCTTGTTGATCATTGATCGGCGGAGATCGTTGGCGTGGGTGGGGATCGCCTATGGTTGACATTGTGAAATTGATCCGTGGCTAAAATGATTGATTGTGTGTGACGGTGTGTGTGTTTATTTGTATGTAGAAATGCAAATGCTAAAGGCAGCTACATTTTGTTATTCAGTAAAAATATTCAGAATGAATGATTTTTTGAAAATTTCCCAAAAAAAAGCCCGACAATTTATTTCCACGGTTTCTATTCTTTTAAAAGAGGTGTACCTCAAAACAGGCATAGCCTTTGAGGGTTTCATTTGGTAGAAAGACATAGAGATATTCTTTTTTTGAATTTGTAAACTAAATATAAAGGACAATGATATTATTTTAATTATATATATATATATATATATATATATGTTCAATTTAATTTACTATTGTTTATATGCATTTATTTTTTTCTATAGAAGTAGTCTATAAATATGAAATGTAATTGTTTGTTTTTTCTGTGTGGGCTACCAACTGAAATTAAATAAATAAAAAATAAATAAATAAATAAAATTAAAAAAAGTATACACTCCTTTAATGCGTTGGTATATCGGCCTCTGCAGGACTCTAAGATTATGTTCCTTGCTCGTCACTCGTTTAGGTAAAGCTGCCCTAATGGATCTCGTAACGTACGAATATCGCGTTATCTTGGAAGGTTCGAAATTTCATTTTACAGAATATGTGCGTTAATTATGATCATTGAGATGTGGAGTTAGTACCATTACATGCAGAATATAAATCTGCAAACTTACTTCTAATTTAGTTTCTTGTAAGTTGAAAAAAAAATCAGATATGAACAAAAAATTGTTTAAAATGACCGCTAATTTGGCATTTTATAAAAAAATTCCCTAAATTTATTTAGGTCAGTGAAACACAGGTAGAATTTTGTTTGATTATCAAACTTAGCTTATATTTCGTATGATAGAGTTTATTGCTACGGAGAAAATAAATAATAAGGCGTTCTTAATTTTGTGCTTGAAGTTTTGTTCTGCACACACGTATTGTCTTCTAAAATATGAGAGTCTTTCATCTGTAACATTTGTTATATATGTAGGCTGATCTTCAAGAAATCTTTACAGACAATTTTAAAGGGGCGTACACTTTATTAAACCAGATAAAACTTTTTTGAGAATCTTTTTTCGCTTTCATAATTAATTCTTTACTGTAAGTAAAGTAATTGATGACAATTCCCTGACATTTACCGGATAACACGATTTTTAGAAGTTCTCAGCCCAAATAATTCTAAAATATCAGTTATAAAATTTTAAACTTGGGTTACTTATTAAAATGAACACTCTGTATTAGTTGTTATATTTAACTATTAATAAAGGTTAGACAAAACCATAGAGGGAACGGTAATAAATCCCTGAGCCAAGTATATTGAAATTAGTGGTAACTTCACGATATTACAATGTATTAGATATATCTTTTGTGCTTCATATTTAAATGCTATGAATTTTTATTTCATGTTCATTCCATTTTTTGATAAGGTGATGATAACGGAATAGTTTTTAGTCTTAATTTTTTTCTTAGTGTTCAAAGGCAAACAACCTTTCCGTTATCATTGTCTTATAAGAAGGAAGAAGAGAATATAAAATAAAGACCCCCTAGTCCTTGAAAAAGGTGCATGTCATCTACCTTTCCCTGATCCAACACGTTTTTTCTCTATAAGGTAAATCTTGTTTGGAGTTCTAAAGTATTTCATCGCTCTCCAGCTCCTGCACTATTTACTGTATCAAAAGCATTCTCATAATCTATCAACAGCAAATAGAACTCATTACAAACCTGCTTAGTCAGGCTTAGGATCTCAGGACCTTCTGCAAACCGTTTATTAATATATAACGCACCACACTACTAATTACTCTACACCGGCTTTTGATGAGTTCAAATTAATCTGACACAACTTAAATCTAATTACGCCTAGGATTTCACTAAACCTTACCCGTCGTTGCTTTACCCAACAAGGCTGTTTGGTTTTTTCACCGTATTTATTAATCTATGAAGCATAACATGTAAAACACAGATTAGCGGAGACCTCATGCGATTTCTTCAACACAATTGATTAAAGAACGACAGGAGTTCTTCTTCCTGTCAAATAATTTATCTGAAAAGTTGACGACATTCGGCGAATTGACAAGATTCGCCGTAGCAACTCAATGCTAATTTAATTCTCATTTCAAATACAATATGTGCTTAGAAACAAAGCTGAAAAGTACGTAAAGAGAAGAAAAAAATTACATCGACTTTCTGACACACCCACCGGCCAAAAACCAAATTTTGAAAACAAATAATCACCAAAAATATTCGTTAAATTTGTTTCTCTTATGCCATACATTTGACCATCTAATGGCCATAAAGATAGACAAATAGACAGCAGACAGACGGTCAGATAGATAGAAAGACAGAGAAGCGACAGATAGACAGACAGATTAGATAGAAAGATAGATAGACGATCAGATCGATAGAGATAAACAGACGGTAAGATAGATAAAAGGACAGCGAGACAACAGATAGATAGAAAAATAGACAGACAACAGATATACAAACAGACATATTGATTTTTTTTTTAAAAACCTCTTTTAGGACTCAGGGGAGCTAAAACAAAGTAGATATTTTGATTCATCACATAACTTTCTCTATACTACGCAGTTATATTATGTAGAAAATAAAAAAACTCAAACTTAAAAAGTTTTTAAAATTAATTACCTGCATATGAGTTAATAAAAAAATTATTAAATAATTAATGATATTTTTTAATTTATGATTTCAAATATAGCAACGGTAATTTACATACAAATGACAACCTTATCGGGGTTTTCACTCCACGACAAAAATTATATTCACATTAATTTGATAACAACTAACTGGGATAAACTAATTTCAAAACTTCATTAATATATTAAACACACGGGCAATATAACTCATCCATACTTAATGGTCAATAAAATATATTTATCCATTTTGATTGGTCGTTATTTTGTTAATCCCTGGATGACGATGTTTTCTCCCCTAGGGAAGGATTATAAAGAAATAAAAAAACTATTAAATAATAAACTTCTACTAGAGTAATAAAGGTTTTATTTTATAGTCAGTATCGTATCATCAGTTAAAACTACTGGTTGTAATATCCGTACCTTAGTCAAATACAAAGTAGGCTATACGTATAAACTTAGTTAAATTGATTTATAAATATACACAAAAAGATTTAACGACTGCTAGGAATTCCAACGTTATCGCTACATTTTGGGGGAGGTTACACCCAAGAATTTTAGGAAATGATACTGGTCACCGCCCAAAATCCCTATAGGACTCAAAAACGTTACCTTCAGGTCAGTCCATGCACTCACAGGATAGTCAGAAACTGTTAATTTCATAGCTGAGGCTAGGTGAAAACCATCTCTCACACTCAGCTTATTTTAATAATCAAATATCGCTTCCGATTTAGGCCATTAGGCCTTCAGAAAATACCCGAACGCCATGTTTAAATTAATTAAAAAGCCTATTTTTAATTTGGAATAATACATATTTAAACGAAAAGATAAAAACAACTAAGCACTGCCTGCCTGTTGGACTTATTACCTCGCCTAGTTATAGTAGCGTCGTCAGCTCAACCTAGCTACCTAGTCAGCTGTTTCCTACTGAGAACAGTCTGGGTTAGGTTAAAATGGACCTTCTTCAACAGGACACGTGTCAATGTGACATTGTCACAAAGGATTTCAACTCGTTATTTCAAAACGTAATACTTTCACAAACACATAGTAGAGAGAATGTTATGTGATGGGTCTAACAATCGTAGTCGAGATTTTTTCGGAAATATATTTTTTTGAGATCGTCTGAGCACTTTCTGACTAACAATTCAAAAATATAAAAACTAATAATTTTGATGACGATTATTTTTGAAAGTGTGTGAGTGAGAAAGTTTGTGCAATGTATTTGCACGTTTATTTTATTTTATGCAGAACGTAAACTTTTTACTCTTCTAAAAAACATTTTGATTTCAAGCGAATAAATTTCTTAAAATTTTATGATTTGAATAAAGTGATATACAAATACAACTGACGTTTATTACCATCTGTAACGACCCAACACAGGAATTGATCGATATTTATGACTGAAAAGTGACGGTACAGATTTTTTCATTAGATATTGATCTCTTTCATTTTCTTGTAATGGGATCTCGTTTGCCGACTGTGCTTTTACATTAAATATAAAATGAATATTTACAGTTTATTCATTGTAAGATCGAGTAAACGCGAACAAGTTAAAAACAAATGTTAAAGAAAATAGTTTACTGTAGCGAAGCAAACTGAACAGTGATTATTAATAAACGCTACATATAAATAACAATTTCATTTATCAACATTCCTTATAATCTGTCGGTGAAGAATGAGGCTTTAAAATTTTTGAAATGAGTTTTTAAAGTCTTTATGATTAAAAAAATACCCTAAACATAAAGGAAGTTGCAAATCAACTGTCTGTTTCTTGAAAGTGTTAACTATTTTAACATTCGTCACTAAAACAACCAATTTTAAGTTTTTAATAAAAACTGGTCCAATAGAATGAATATAAAATTACCCCTCAGGCCTCATTCTAATGTGTACGAAGGTGGAAATCTTGAGGGATCCTATTTGGATGTAGTATTTTGCAAGTAGTCTTGGGTTAGATTCCTCTATTTGAATTTTCTATCAGGTCTCTCTTGACCAACTGTTATTCCCTGACGACTCTGAAGCTATTAAAGTATTAGAGGAGAGGATGTCTTTATTTTATATTCTTTTATTGTTCATACGACGAGTGAGAGGTTTGTCACCTGTTACTGTGTCACTAGGCACGACTCCGGTAGTTAAGCATGACCTTGCGCGTTGTCCATATCGTATGAAACAGCTGATCGGAACTTGTTTTTTAGCTATGTTAAGCAAACCACGCCACAGCCAGTCAGGAGAAGTGATAATTTTGTACACGCAAACAGTCGTGATAAAAAAAAATTAAATACAATATTAACCTTCACCATGACTGATTAATTAATAGAGGACATGGTGTTTGATGTTCTAGTTGAGCCGTAATTTCCAATTAAGACGTGTTAATTCATAAGTTTATAAAAGAGTACTTGCAAAGCCCAACTTCAGTTCTTTTCTTAATTAGTGATAGTGTTGTGAGAGTGAATGAGAAATAATTCGGTAATTTATCAATAAACAGATTATTCTCTTCACAGCTGGCTGGGTATCCTATAGTGCATAGTAAAAAATGGGGTAAGCGATTTAGACTTCGAAATGTGCATGGTCCAATAGCAGTGTACCTTTCCAAAGTGTGGATCCTGAGCTAGGGTTAAATTATAATGTTAACGTTACAAATTTGTACCACACGTTACACACAATTAAAAATTAATTTCATGTAAACCAATGATAACCCCGAAAGATTATCGGTATAATATATATTATTTAAGTCGTATCAAGTATAAGTGCATATAATTATTTTAAATGATAGAATTTTGGAAAAAATGTCATATGGAAAAATATGCATTATAGAAATTAAATACAGCGTTCCGTAGACAGATTTTTAATTACGAGAGTTAATGTTATTTAACTAATTTGCCAAGCTCCAATCTACATTATTATAAAGACCTACTATTAGCTAATGAAAAGCAATGGTTTGAAATCAAAATTTTATTAAAGACATATCTCGAAAATTGTTTATTGTCAATGTTTTACACAAAGTGTAGTGTCAATGTTTTACATAATGTGTAGTGTCAATGTTTTACATAATGTGTAATGTCAATGTTTTACATAATGTGTAGTGTCAATATTTTACATAATGTGTAGTGTCAATGTTTTACACAATGTGTAGTGTCAATGTTTTACACAATGTGTAATGTTAATGTTTTACACAATGTGTAGTGTCAATGTTTTACACAATGTGTAGTGTCAATGTTTTACATAATGTGTATTGTCAATGTTTTACATAATGTGTAGTGTCAATGTTTTACATAATGTGTAGTGTCAATGTTTTACACAATGTGTAGTGTCAATGTTTTACATAATGTGTAGTGTCAATGTTTTACATAATGTGTAGTGTCAATGTTTTACATAATGTGTAGTGTCAATGTTTTACACAATATGTAGTGTCAATGTTTTACACAATGTGTAGTGTCAATGTTTTACATAATGTGTAGTGTCAATGTTTTACATAATGTGTAGTGTCAATGTTTTACATAATGTGTAGTGTCAATGTTTTACACAATGTGTAGTGTCAATGTTTTACACAATGTGTAGTGTCAATGTTTTACATAATGTGTAGTGTCAATGTTTTACACAATATGTAGTGTCAATGTTTTACACAATTAGCTCGTCAATGTGTGGTGTCATGATGAATATGTTTGATCTACGTCAACAGTTATAATTAAGCAAAAATTCCAAAAGAGTTAATACTAAAGAAACTTTAAAAAATCATCTTTTAAAGATTGATTTAAGAACAGCTGATTCGTTATAATGGATTTAAAATATATTAAATTAGATGAATTAATTAGATCCTTAAAGTGTTATCATCATAATGTAAATTATTTTGACTTAACTATAACAAAGATTTTATCAGAAAATTTTTTTACTCATTACTCTGAATATTTATCTACATTTTATTGCTTAACTCTGTAAATGAAAAAAATTAGTTCTTAATGGTTTTTATTTTTTTGTGTTTAAAATATATAATAAATAAGAAACTTTGCTAAATAATTCAGACCAGAGCCCGTTCCATCCTGTATTATTTTCGTACGTCTTTGAAAATAAGTAAGACATTGTTTCCCATATGAACATTCCATATTTAGATGCAGAAACATGAAAAAAAGGTGAAGTTAAAACTATATATTTCCTTGAGTGGTATGTCTCTGGTGATGGTAAGTAAAAGGAAGAGCCAAGTATACTCTGGGGAAATGATAATAGTGAAGAAAATATACAAGAAAAAGATATATGAAGATTAAAAAGGAAATTAGAGTTTCAAAATATTGATAACAGACAGAACATTCTTGTTGAGGTAAAAGCTGTTGGTTGAGCATATTTAGGGAATAGAAGATAATATAGGACCCAAAAAGTATGCAAGTTATCCAGGTGGATCGAAGTTACAAACAAGTCCTAGGAGGAAATGGATGAATTCACGACGTTCTGACGAATGAAAGGTGTAACGAATTGTTGTGACGTAATACAAGAACAAAGCAGCATACAAACACTCAAAGTGCTTAGAAAGTTATGAGTAGCTTTTATACTTACACTCATATAGTCAACGTCAAATAATAATCAAATATGTAATTTGTAATAAATAACGATTAGCTTTTTTAGCTACTTCACCTGAAAGAGGAGTTTTCCTTCCGGTTTATATATATATTAGGTAATATTGACAAATTATAATTGTTAGTTTGAAAGTTAATGTATGAATTCTCACCTATTACGTTTATTTATGTATATAAAATTAATGCACGGTTGTAACAAATTAGAAATTAACTGTAAGTGATATTTTACACGGACTACCAGATCGTTCTGTCATTTTATGCTTAAGAGTAGTGCGCTCCCTGAACATAGCACAAAATCTATTGAGTTCATCTTGGAAAAATAGGGAGACTGTGTTTAATAAAAAAAACTATGAATCAGACGAGAGAAATCAGATGTCGTCACAAAGCTGCTGCTAAGTTTCCGTTGCCCCGAGATTCAATCTTCAACCGTCAAAGACGATCTTAAAATACCATTCTTTAATACGTACGTCGTTAAATTGCCTATACGTGACATTTCTACCTACAGAAGTCAATCAGAACGTTTAGTAACCGTTGGCAGATTGGTTCTACCGTATTCAGCGATATAATCAGGAAGGTTAAATTGAAATATACCAATATTTTTTATCTTCATCTTATTGGCAAATTCTTGATATTTGACGTGATGGTACTGCTACATCTTAGACCACGATTGATCAATGACGTCGTCTTTTCTACTTGATGAAAGACCGGAACGTTCGTTACTCTCCAATGTGAAATAGTTGTATCATTTCAATATTTATTTATAGTTTATGCTTAGCCTAAAGCTTGTTTTAACTTACGAAATAATGTATAGCGAATCCAATGGATACTGAAGCACACACCCTAACTCATTTTCTGATGTAGCTCAAAAAATCACTACAAAACATGAACGTTCTCTCTCTCTCTCTCTCTCTCTCTCTCTCTCTCTCTCTCTCTCTCTCTCTCTCTCTCTCTCTCTCTCTCTCTCTCTCTCTCTCTCTCTCTCTTTCCATCGATAACCATCTCCCTATCGATGATTAATTAATTTGTTTCGATTAATAAATAGAGGTCGGATATCTTTTCAAATAACATCGTATTTTAATACTGGTCAACACATTGGGTATTCGTGTAGTTGCCAATATTGCAACACTAAAGCCTGGTGATTGGAGATACATAAAATGTTATTTCCTTGTTCCATACCTGTCTAAGGAGAAGTTGTTCTTATTTTATAGTTTTCTAAATCTTTGCTCATAAAATCGACTTTCATCTGATTAAATAAACTGCCCTGGATATTCTCTCTGGAAGCGCTAACTAGAGTAGAGGATAAGTTGTTGAGTACCTCCCATCCATGTCATAAACTCTGCTGCTACTAAGTTTACACGAGTTTTAATAGAGGCAAAGAGGGGGAGGGGATTACATAAAAGAGGATCGTTCTCAATCCGTCGTAAATATTTTTTTCCCTTATTGAATCTTTAAGAGTTGTGTTAGTGTAATGGTGTAAACAGTGACGTTTTAAAACAGACAGGGTTATTTTGAAAAAGTGCACCCACGTCCCATGTTCCCGAGTAGATCCACCATTTTTGACAATTAAAACATAAACACCTATAATTTTAGATACTTGTAAATTTAGTTATCTATCACGTTGTAAACAAGAAATTCATCTTTAAAAAGCAGTACTCAAAAGAAACAGAAACTGTAGTGTTCAAGAAGACTTATGTCCCAATCCTTGCGTACGCCAGTGAAACCATTACAATTCTCATTACCATACAAAGCCAGAAGATGAAGTATTTAAGACAAATCTTTGATAAAAATAGCTGGGATGAAAATAAATATCAGATTTAGACCTGAACTAAACGTAAAATCGATACGAGTGGCCATTATAAATCCCAATTGAGACTGTTAGGGTATGTACAGAGGATATACTTTGTATATCTGTACGAGGTAAGAAATATTGGTCACAAAGCAGAGGCAAGGGAAGCTTCGTGGAGGACAGTGGTATTACTGCGATCAGGTAAGAGTTGTTGCTCTCCAGAGGCAGCAGTGGCAATCTCTTTACGCATCCTCAACACCCCAAGGTAGATAAAGACACATGAATTAGCAAATTATTTCTTCCTTTTGAAACTGGAAAATTATAATTACTTTAGATTTAATACGCAATTTTATTGTACGTGTAGGTTTTGGTATATTTTTCTTCAGAATTTGAATATTCAATTTTCAAAACAGAATCATTTTATATTCATTTTATGCACCGTAAATATATTATACAATATGTCTCCCCTAAAGAGAAGCAATAGCTAACTCTCCAGATCTTTATCTGACAGCTTACTACTAATGGGGGCTCTTCATGCTTTTATTTGATATTTTTAGGGGTGTATTCAAATTTTCAAAATTTTCCACAATTTTTCAATATGGCGCCAAACTTAAAATTTTTTTTATGTAAACCAAAATATTTTACAATTAAATTTGTGTTTAAATCGAGTTTGTAAAACCTTATCATTGTATTTGGTTTTCCATTTAAGGTTTTCTCAATTTGTGAATTTGTAGATTCTGGGAAACTACATTAAAAAGTTATTATTGATAAAAGAAATGAAGAAACGTGTTTTCACTAAATTTTTGATTTCGATTTCGAGACAAGATAATATTAAAATGAATATTGAGTGACCAAACCACTACGGCACTGAAAGTCAAAATGATCTAAAATAGCGGCTAAACTGTTACATTTATGAAAAAAAATACAACAAATAAAAAGTATTGAAAATACATTCTCTATCCCAAATCATCAGAAAGTATAGCGGTTTACATTATTTTAAGTTGAGCGACATATTAAAAATGGAGTACACCCAAAAACTACAGGTAACAAAGAGAGTCCTCCATAAGAAGTAAGCTGTCGGATGTATTGTTAAAAAGTTAGATATTGGTTCAAATTAGGTGAGACACGCTGTATAATTTATTTAAGGCTATATATATATCGACTAAAGGAATTAAAAAAAAATCTTGCTTTAAATTTTAAACACATGTACAAAAAAGGAAAGTTTTGCAAAAAATTTAAATCATTACAACGAACAAGTAGTTCAGTTTATAGTAGTGTTTTCCCTAGTATTCATATTAAATATCATGAAGTAATATTGAAAATATAAAACGTGAGTTTCCTACAAGTAATAGTTTTGATATTTATGAACAAATTATCGTCTACGACATCAGTTTATCTTTATATTTCGTTAATAAAGTAATAAGATCACAGACAGATATACGAAGTACTTTCAACCTAATATTAATCATTCCTGACACTGAATCATTATCTCAAATCACAGCTGATAAAATCCCAAGTATTTCTAACTTATTAAATAATGTCAAACATTTCACTAGCACACTCTGCAGAATGTGTCACCTTACATACTTTAATGAATTGTTGTTTTCCCAGGTGTTTCCTTCCCCTCGCGTCTCTCCCCTGATCAACTACACCCACCTGACGTCAGAATCTCTCCAGTTAATTATAGCTTTCAAAGACAAACGTCACAGAGTAATTTGTAAATGTTCACAGATGTAGGGATCCAAGAGAATATATAATCTTTCATTTGGAACAAACAAATAAATAATCTGTATGTGTTCTAATTAATTAAATCATTTAGTAACGAAAGAAAAAATAAACTGTTGAATTTATATAAATAAGGAATTAGTATATTCTACAAAGTAAGTTTAAAAGTATTAAAGTAAATACAAGGTCGTCATTAAATGAGACTGACTGAAACATAATAAATTATTTAACATACAGGGTGGCGCATAAGTCAATTGACAAAAATTAATCGCAGTTCATTAAATAATCGTAACGTAACCATAAGCGTCATCCGACTCTCCCACCCGGTACATTTAAAACGAAGAACTAATTTAAAACAAAACATAAAAACTCTTTCGAACTACAGATTCATTTATATAAGTAAATAATAAAATGTACATTAACATTCATAAAGCTGGATTAATCTATTGAACTGTGCTCTTTGCCCTATAAACGACAAACAAAAATAAAATATATAATGGTAATCTTTCTTGAATCTGTTTAAACTAACTTCAAATGGTTTTGGTTATTCCAATGAATCAGCTGTTGTTAAATTTATAAAATTGGTTGTCATGGAAACGAATGGTAGTTAAAGAACCAAACAGCTGTTGAAAGTTTCTAAAGGCTTATTGTATTTGGAATTGTTGGTCAATTCTAATTTTCGATTCGTGTTAAATTTACAAAATACTTTTTGACTTCTAAGCGGCGATTTTATTATTTAATTTGGTCTTAGGCGGTTGTAAAAGAATAGTTTTCAAACGTACATCTCGGAAACCCTCTGATTTTATTTGTTTTTGTTTACTATCGAAAATAGTGTATTAGTTTCATTTAGTACATAGGCTACAAAACGTTTTAGACAAGTTGTTTCAAAGTCAAGATAGTTAATAAATTATTAAATAAAACACTGCGATATCAAAATTACGAATAAATTGAAATTATATAATTAAGTACATTGTTCGGAATTGTCTGTAGCTCCAACAGGAAACTTTAACAGTGTAATCCTTGAAAACTTGAAGAATTAATTACCTAACCTAAAGTTTTTCTTTTTAAGTAATCTCGTCACGGCCTTAAGGGATCAACTACAGTTTGTAGTCCAGCAGAGAAGTTTAACTTCCGTTGTACAACTTTAACTGACTACAGAGTTAAGAAAAACTAAATAAATTATATCAGAAGAACTTTATCTAGTGTGTCTTGAATTATATTGGGATTGTCTTGTAAGGAATTAAACAAATTATACTTTGTAAAATACAAGGTAATCTTGGAGGTCATCTTCTTTATAAGAAAATGTAATGGGTCAAAAGTCAAAATATAGTATTTTGTGAATATATTCATTAGATATCCCTAAGTCCAACAAATAATGTTGTTTTTTTTAATGATATCTCTATGTGGACTTGCATTACAGCTCAAACGTTTAAATCGATTTACATCAAATTTTCTATGTGGGCATATTTTGAGGAAGTTATATTCATTTTTAGATAACTCAAAATTAGAGGATAGCTCTCATAAGAAGTAGAAATCACTCAAATACGATTTTTCCCAATAGCAACCTCTTAAAAAATAAACAAATCATTTTGGTCGCTTCTTCAAAAAAATACGGTTCGTGAATTAACGGAGAAATCGTACATTGGGTTCTTCTAAAAGACGCGATTTCTCTAAATAGCATAAAATTTCGTTTAAATTTTAGTGAATTGAGAATGTTAATGACCCAACACGTATGCGAATTGCAAATAGAAAAATATTACGATTCAGAAAAATAAAAATGGAACTTGCCGTTACTAAAATCTAAATTTGAATCAAATATACGCCGAGGTCGTGCTTATCGTATTCAAAGCCTTTATCTTCAAAGACGTCGATTTCCACTTTTAGATTGACAACTTATCGAAATGACATTTAAGTGACGAATGCTTTTGATCCGTTATTGTGAGTGAGAAAGTTTGTGCAATGTTTTTTGCACACTTTTATTGTATTCTATTTATTGTTTGTATTAGATTAAGTAAGAGAATTCTTTTCTTTCAAATAAAGTTATTCAACTATCTATAATAAGGACAAAATTCCGCATCCTTTCTTGGTCACATTCACCTCATTACAGGTACAACCTGGAGACAAGACAGTGTTATTAATGTCTACGGGACAAAGTTGATGACGTAGACACGAAACTTCGCATGACTACAGCTCGTTAAAGTCTTGATCATTTCCTTACCTTCTGGTCTTTATGTTTTTACTTAAAGGCAATAAATATACGAGCAGGCTTTTCGAATTATTTATTAAAATGTAAGGGAAAACTTTGAATATGTCTTTCTTCCTAATACTGGACGCTTTAATGAGTTTTATAGAAATAACGTAGGTATAAAAGCGCGCGCGCGTGCGTGTGTATGTTAGGGTTGTGTGTGTGTGTGTGTGTGTGTGTGTGTGTGTGTGTGAGAGAGAGAGAGAGAGAGAGAGAGAGAGAGAGAGAGAGAGAGAGAGAGAGAGAGAGAGAGAGAGAGAGAGAGAGAGAGAGAGAGAGAGAGAGAGAGAGAGAGAGAGAGAGAGAGAGAGAGAGAGAGAGAGAGAGAGAGAGAGAGAGAGAGAGAGAGAGAGAGAGAGGTTAGGGCTTAACTATTTGAATTATTTTGAATATTAAATATAGTGTAAGTTTGTTAGTCCTAAAAAAATTGACATCTGTTTTTTTATTGAACTTCACGTTTTATGCCGTTGTGGAACCGAAAAAGAAATTATCTACCTTGTAACTGACGTTGCCATTATAGTCTACCGTAAACACGGAAAATTTAAGATACAGTAGATATATACAATTTCCTATTGTGTGCCCTATTTCAACTGAGAAAAATCTAACATAAATGTAAAATTGTTTTCTATTTTAAAAGTTTTTAAGTTCATATCTCGTGTGATGCAGCATCAATCCCGTCACTCTACGATGACCCTACTAGAGACAGGCCGATGTCAGGAAAGTACTAAATAAACAATTACGAGGTTAAGAAAACCTTTGCAACAACCTTTTTAAATAAAATGATTCTACTGGGTAAGACCTTTTGATTTAGCGATATAATTTAACATATCCTACAAAGGTCCAAGAAATCAACTTTCGGGTATTACATTTAGATGATCTGTTTGTATTATAGTGTATAATGGCGTCCATTAACTTGTTTGTAGTCATTATTAAAATGTATACAGGGTTGGAAATAAAGAGCGAGACTCCCGATAACTCGAAGCGGGTAAAGGAAGTTTAAATTAAATTGTCTGATGGTGACGTTAAACTTGGGTTCAAATTTTAAGGTCAAGTTCAAAATTTCAAATAGAGTCGCAATGTTTCACGTTGGAAATCCATAGAGTGGAAAAAGTTAGGTTAAAACATGTATTGGTTATGAGATTAAATCACCCCAAAATGAGAGTGATTAAAAGTTAAATTAAAAGTAATTAAATTGTTATGAGATTAAAAAGACCAATTCAAAATGTTTCACTTCGACAAAAATAAAATAGTTTCCATTTATTGTTATTGATACTTTCGAGTTGATCTAAAAAATCATCTAAAATAAAACCCGAAGTTACCTCAGCTCAAATTGTAACAAGTAAAGTTCATTTTCCTATACTTTTTCACGATATCGAACTAAAAGCTAATTTGAATGCTACTAGGGACTTTGGATGCTACTTTGAATCCTACGCATGGTTTCCAAAGGTGTATGAAGATTGCCAACCTTTCAAGAAAAAAAAAAATTTCTAAAAGCATTTTAATAATAACCGCTGCAGATATGTATATGATCGAGATATAATTTAGGATTTCTGAGAAACTGGAAGTCACTCTACCATTGGTCCGAACTACAACGAGAGAAGCTCGAAGAGAGAACTTCCGATACTCAGAAAAGTCACTCTAGTCGACCACTCGGACCAAAGTGGTTGCCTTTTGCACTCCGGAGTTTATTTGTGTTTTAAGTATGGTTCCATATTTTACAATGATCGGCTATACAGTGAGAAGTGGGGTTCAATTAAAAGTGGAATTAGTCGACCTGCCGATATGTGTTAAAATACATGTTTTAGATTTTAGAGCAAAGTAGGGAATATTCCTACAAGGTAGGGTTAGGTGGTGTCTAACATTTTATTTTGGTAGTTAAAAGCTCACAAACTATTATGAATCAACGATAAATTATAAAACGGATATTCCGAGGTTTCGTTAACTTTGCAGAGTAAAGTTATCCACGGACAATCCTAAAAATACCATCCTGCCTGTATAATAGGATTAAGATTGGCACTATATAAAACCAAAATTATCAAATATATTTCAACGGATGAAGGACGTGTTTGCTACTCTCATTCATGGGGTTGTTTAGAAATGTTTTGAGGTACATATCTATGTTGATTTAACGAGGTAAAATGTCTTAGTACATAATATTAAATGCATATTCTTTTACATTTTTAAAATGTATTTAGCCCAACCGGGGGACGTCGTGATATGTTCTCTAGATTCGCCATATTTGACACGTTTCGGTGAAATTCCATCTTTAGAAGTATACATCTCTTATTTATCTATACTCTGTATTGGTACTATATTCTCTTAATAAAGAGGAAGTCCTTAGACTGGACAGGACAGACCTACAAAGTGATTGGATTGTTGTCATGTCACTGGATGTTCCGTTGTTATCTTCATGTAGGAGACTTTAGTGTAGGGAATGTGGTGAAGCTGAGATGAAAGCTCAGGACATATTTGACTGCTCAGCTTCGGCAGGAAACCGAGTGTGTCCTTAGACCTTATAAGGAGTGGAGGCAGATAGGAAAACAAGACAACATCATTCAAATTATATCAAGACTTTTTTTGAGATTGGATTGAAAAGAAATGAGGCGTGAATGAGGACGGAAATTAAGCTTATCTGGGAGGCAAAGCCAGGACTTAAATCCTGCCCCCCATACAATAAAAATAAAAATAACAATTAGTATAATTTCTAGTATTTACCTTAAAATGGGAAATATCTGAAACTCTTTAATCACGATAAAACAAACACACGCACTGAACTGTGTATAAAGAATCCTTGTAGGAAAAAATGAGAAGTTTGTAACACTTGTTTCCTCAAGACAGTATTAAGCTTTATAATTTATAAATGTAAAATAAAATCCACCTTTTGAATGAATCGATTTTGCAAGTAATGATGCAATACGGAACTGAATGTTGAACATCTCAGATATTTACGACGATTGTCTCGTCTTCAATTTACGACATCTTTATTGTATTTTAGAAATGCAATGGATTCAGAGAAACACTATTATTAGGATCCTGTCGACAGTTCATTTAAACAATGAAAATCATTTATAAGTGGAAATAATAGATACTGTATTTTATAAGTTGATAAAATAAAGTAACTGATATTTTTGCTTTACAATTGTTTCATAAAAAGAAATGATAAATAATTTTTGTTCCTCTAATCGAATACAACTAAAATAAAATACTAATTATAATTTATAATGTAAACAAAGTGAGGACATGTTTTAAATTGCTCATTTAGTATTTCGTGTGTATGGACATGACCAGTTTGAAATAACAATTAAGTATTTTCCACATAACTTACGGGGAATAGAACTTCAAAAATATTCATACGTGAATTCGATTGGTTCCATTATGGTACGTACGACTAAAACTCGAACACAAAATCTCACAAAAATTACGTTTACTTATTCAAACGCGTTTCAACGACAAAATCGCCATCCTCAGTGATACATCCGCTCTATATTGATCAAACAGGATTTACACTGAGGAAGGGTTAATATCAAAAGCTGAGCAAGTTTAGAAATTTAAATATATGCATTTTTTTTCCAAAATCAACGTCCCTGGTTTTTTAAAGTTTTGATTTATAACTAGACATTTGTGGTGACGATTAGTTGTGGTTTTTATTTATTTAGTTTTGAGAACGGTTGAGGAAACCGTTTGTGCATGGATTACTTTAAACGGATATTTTGATTCAAAACTTCACCATTAAATTGTAGACACACAGTATATTATTTGATTTACTGAACAACTATTGACGTTGAAGAATTATTGACGTTGAAGAATTATTGACGTTGAAAACACAACAGGCGTGTGATCTCAATAACTATAAGATGGTGTGTGTGTGTGTGGGGGGGGGAGGGGGGTTCTTACGGTGGTAAATTTCCCACAACTGTTGCTCATTTTAAGTTGTTTGACATATCTATATACTAGTCTGTCCATACAAAGGCACGTGGAAAAATGATACATATATCTCTTAATAAAGCTTTTATTTTGTAACATCAGGTACAAAGAACATTTCACAAAAAGACGGGACATCATTAAAATCTCACATTGTCACACGCTACAAGTGGCAAGTCATCAGAGAAATCTGAGAGTAAAAAATGATTAAAGATAAAAAACATGTACTCATTATAAAATCTACAAATGTGATCCAAAGAAGAATAAGGAAACGCATACTGTGTGAACAGACGTCACCCATACAGAGTGTTCAAAAATGGTTTGCTAAACTGACATCATATATTAAAACAAACAAACAAAATAATTGTCCTTCTATCTGTCTGTGTTTAAAATAAAAATCTTCCAATAGATTGAAATACAGATACAAAATTTCACAGAAAATGTTACAGTTTAGTTTAAAGTTGCAAAATCTTAACTTTTCTCACAGTTTCAAAATGGCGTTCAGTTAAACTTTCAGTAAACTAATGTTGACGACATGTCGAAAAACAATTTTACGTGAAACGTGAAAATCAGTCAAAAAGGAGATCGAATTTTAATAGATTACCAAACTTACCCTATAGTTCGTAAACTGGGTAAGTAAACACGTTTTCAATTGTTTGTTCGCTTCCTGGAGGATTATATTGTATTTAAAGAAGTGGATTTACTAATACAACGTAACTGGACGTTTCAGAGAATTTAAGGACTACATTTTCAGGGTTTATTTGATTTTTCCTTCTCTTCAAGTCAATTAGCTCAAGTTTAACTTTATTAACTGACCAAAGATTCCTTCAGGGGTAAGTCAGGAATAGAATACTAAGCGACAAGTCTTCAACTTTTTTGGAAAGTTTAACGTCATATTATTTGTCGTACTGTTTCGGATTCTGAAATAAAAGTCACCAGCGGTTTAAGAGGAGGGGGTTCTTTTCAATATTTTTTTTATGCTGTGTCTCGATTAGAATGTATTGCACAGGAAAATTAGCTATAGAATTCCCGTAATAATTAATTTGAGATTTAAAATTAACGAAGATGGTTTTTTTAGTACATCTATTTCAAAAAGAAAAAAGTACCTATTCTTTGATCAACTTCCTTACACGCGAGGAGTGAGGATGAAGGGGTAGAAACAAAGTACTATTTCGTAAATTACTCGAGTTTCATTGAAAATTATTAGTACTTTTTTAGTTTAATCATTTAAAAAAGAAGACCGACTTAAAAAAAATATATAAAAAAACAACTAAAAATATTATAACTAATAATTTTTTACAATAACAGTTGCGACTTCATAGTAATTATATTATTAAAATGTAAACTACTAGTTGTAACAGAAACAAAAATGAGTGTTTATATCTTGGTGTTTTTGAAATCGACGCCATGATCGTTCAAGCAATGAGCTCTTATACCTTATGCCCAATCGATCGTGAGTGCTGAATCGATGTTGGCGTCAACTTCAAAAAAAGCAAGATATAAACACTCATTTTTGTTTCTGTTACAACTAGTAGTTTACATTTTAAGAATATAATAATTATGAAGTCGCAACTGGTATTGTAAAAAAATATAATTTATAATTTTTTAATTTTATTTTTTGAAGTCGGACTTAAAAAATTTTGTTCCCAGTACCGGCAAAAATGTCGTACACGTACTGGCTAGTTAACATAAACACATACTATATGCTTACATTTTATTCAAATGTAATTTTATCAATATTAAATTACAATATTTCCAACTAGCCTGTGTCAATCAGGCGCCATTTTGGTATTTTATTTTTTACAACTAATGGCCAAGTACTGACTCAATCAAGCCAGTAATGAAACAGGACCATCTCCTGAGCATATCCTTTCAAATGAGACCACCTCCAATGAAATCGGTTTATCCGTTCCGGAAATATACGCGGACATACAAAAAAAAATCAGATCGAATACAGAACCTCCTTATTTTTCGAAATCGGTAATAAAAAGATATTTCATTTGTTTGTTTTTTTAAGTAAAAATCCCTCGCTTCATTATAATGCATAATCCCGAAGGACCATAGCTGCATCTATAGCTATTTTCATGTAATCTAGGGTTAGATCCCTCTCTATTATTTCTAATATATTGTTTTTTTACCAACACTAAAACTTTTCCGACTCTGACGCTATTAGTGTATTATAGACCTAGGGGTCTTTATTTTATGCTCTATTCAGGTGACCTTCAAAAAAACAATAGAATATGGTATAGTTAAGAGATAAAGAAGGGCCATGTCACTGTCATGAGAGTAACGAGTGAAGTCTTTTCAAATACGTAGCTATCAGGCCCACCAGGGCCGAGACACTGACACGAGCGAAACGAATACAAAATCTGTAATATATATCTAGCTGACGTCATAAATTAGTGATATACACAATCTACGAAGTACAGAAAACCTGTGTAACAACTGTTTTAAACAAACTTACCCTACTGGATAATACCTCTTTATCTACAAATGCAATTTAACTTTTCCTACATGTCCCAAAAGACCTGTTAGACATTAATTTAAACGATCTTGTATTACATTTTATCTTAAAGTTGTGTAAGTAAGATGGAACTTATCAATTTGTTTTACATCGAAATAAATTGAATTGATAAATGAATCGATATGAAAAAAATGCATTCACAGTTAAAATTGTAAATTTACGAGTAAATTGTTTGAAAAACAAATAACACTAAGTGAAAGTTAAATCGGACACAATAAACCTAATTTATCCTTCAAAAGGATTGGCAGGATAATGTCCTTTTGTCTAAAGGTTAAAGAAACATTAAAGCCTGGAGTGGATTAACATTTCATTAATTCACAGCTGATAAATGTGTTTCCATTTAATCAGTGTTTTGAATCATCCAATGTAAGTTAATGCATTTACATTAATCATTGTCATCTAGTTACCAGGATTTGCAAAGGGATTTCAGTTTGAAGTATTCTAAATATCAAGCTGAATTTTAAATAAAATAAGGTATCCAAGATTTATACTATGGGGGTATTATACAGGGTGTTTGAAAAATGTGGTATAATTCACCAGCGTGTTTATTGCATCATTTTAAGAGAACAAGATCCAAAAATTAAGAGAACTTATGTCCAAAAATTATTAGTTTTCTGTCTATCCTCCATTTTTTTTTTTTTTTTTTTTAACTATGAAAATAAATATTTGCTGCACACATTATTTATGTCACTTCTTTACGAGTATACCTACAACTAAACATTTTTATTTAAATTTTCAAAATGGCGGCCGTTTAAAATCGTTATTGTTAATTTCACTTCGTATTTTAAATGAACTTTTTTTCTTGAAACGATGCAATAAACACGCAGGCCAATTATTAAACCACATTTTTCAACACCCTGTAGAGAAAGTTAGATAAATATAATATGTCGCCTCTCATATTATATTTTAATATAATTTTACTAAACAAGATCATTAGAGACGAAAAAATACCATAAAACGAACCTTTTAATGTTTCGAGCTTTTAATGGCGACGATACAGGTTTTTTTCCAAATTTTTTGACTTGCGATTTTTAACAGAGATTTGAGTCATTACTCTTCACGTTTCATAAAAATTTGAATAAAATTGGTAGAACCGATTATGAGAAATTATGTCTGATTTTTTGTTTTCTTTACCGTACGAGGTTACATTTTGGAGAGCTTGCGACTAATACATTTTTTTGAGTTCTTAAAGATTACACGTAAAAAATTATTAAAATCGTTTAAGCCGATATTGAGAAAAGCGTAATTTTGTGGGTTTATTTAAGGCAGATACCCACAAATTTTGAGTGAACGAAAAAAGTCCTGAGTTATGGCCAAATTATAACCGCATACTCACTAAATTTCATTAAAATCGATAAACCCACTTGGGCTGTAGAGTATATAGACATAATTTACAAAAAACATTTTTTAGGTTTCAGTAAATCACAAAACAAATATCTGCAAAAAAACTGGACATAAATTTTAAACTAATCATAAAATATTCCAAATATTACAGTACCTGAAAAGTAATAAATTAAATGTGTCGCATTGAGTAATACATTTTGGTGTATCAATATTGCGTCACAACTAAAACAGGGGCAATTAATCCTATCGCTTACTTTAATTTACCTGTTTTGATTCAAACTGTCGTCAAAACCACTCCTGAAATCCAACATTGATAGTTATTTTTTTTTAAACTAAACTTTATCACTTTAATCCAATAAGGTTGGCACAACTGTAACAAACACAACACTCGCTTCGCTCAGATATCACACCGCACAACGCCGACCTCTGTTAATAACACGCATATCCAAATACAGACTGACTGAAATTGTTCGGTTTAAAGTTTGTTATCGCTCCGTGCAACCTTTAACCCCATTAATCCAGATATGGGCGTTATCTGTTACGTGATCCCGAGGTCTGGGTTGCACTGATTACGGTTAAAACGCCGTTTAGACTGTTATAAACGTTGTTCACAAGATACAAATTAGAAAAGATTTCAAACTGCCATTATTGAGTCATAGTTCAAGGTTGTAAATGAATATTTTGTGATGTGTTTATTAAGAATGTTGATTGAATATTGTTTTAAATGTTCGAGAAATGTGTGGCATTGAGCAGTAGACATATAATATGTGATAAGAAATTAATTAAGACTTTTTAATATCTGTTAAATTAAATGTAACTCTCTTTGTTAATTATTTTTTTAATTTGCCAGTTTACAAAGTATGTTTCTGATATTTGATTGATATTTGCGTGTCATGACCTCGAAAAACGGAAAAAGTAATTTCACATGTCCGTCGTCGTCGTTGTCGTTGTACGTAAGAACGATAGCTGCTACACAAATTAATACAGAATCATGGTATTTGACATACAGTAGAAGGGAGGAGAAGGAGGTTGAGAGAGAGAGAGAGAGAGAGAGAGAGAGAGAGAGAGAGAGAGAGAGAGAGAGAGAGAGAGAGAGAGAGAGAGAGAGAGAGAGAGAAGATACTTTAGGAACTAAAAGTAGCTAAGCAGTAATTTGTATACATCATAGTTTTCTTGGAATGGGTTTTACCGTCAAGTCAGGCCAGGGAACCAAGTAGAAGTGATGACAACCCCTCACACCAAACACAATCCTATTCTGAGGCTACTTCACATCATA
>CAUPSG010000944.1:0-39691 GCA_963513935.1 Aphrophora alni | reverse complement strand
TCTCTCTCACACACACACACACAACTTCGTCATATAGTAATACAAATATCTTAAACTTATTACCACTAAGAATCCAGAATGACTAACTATAACTTATTGACATGATTCTAGTTAATAACTTAATAAACTAACTCTGAATGTTCTTGTACACATAAAATTTGCTCACCCTTCTTGCAACTCCCGCAAATTCTTGTATGAAGATCCGATCCCCTCGGTAACACTTTCTCGCCAAGTACGTCTGGCTATCTTCAAAACCTCCAGCAGTTGTCCAGTTGATCAATTGACCTCGTTCCCTCTCAGCTTATCATTTATTACAGTATATACAACTGTCACCTTAATGACGTCCATTGTACTTGCAATGTAAGCAATTACGTCAAATTTTCAGATCTGTTACAATAATTGTTGTTACTATGATTTCTTAAAAATAAAATAGACTATGTTCCTAACTAAATTAATCTAATTCCTAAAAAAAAAAAATATGTAACACGAGAAAATTTTAAAATGGAGTAATGATAGTTTTAGACTTAAATGTGGACATTTTAATTATGATAAAACTCGAAAGATGTATTTTTTATTTTAAGGTTTGAATGATCCTAGCCACTAAAATTCATCGAAAAATCAAAACAAAATATAACAAATAAAGAAAATTGTTATTCTAATTTTAATGAAGTTAATAATGTTTTGTGTTTATGTGTTTGAATGACATAAGTCCACGTATTTAACAAAAACTTGAACATACTTTCTTACTCATATAATATACACTTATATAATATTACTTATACAGAGTTATAATAAAATTGATTTTTAATTATTTGATTTTTCCGCTTATACGTTTTTACTAGCAAGTATTGAATATACAATAATATTTCAAGTCAAAAATATACGACCTAGACTGGGAATCGAATCCAGGACCTTTGGCTTTACGCGCCAATGCTCTACCAACTGAGCTATCCTAGTCGCTCGCTAGTCTGAAATATTATTGTCATAATAAAATTTTAAAAATAATGGTGGGGTTTTAAACAGGATTTAAATGAAATAGAATTACTTACAGCTGATGTTGTTTATTTATCTAAATCAACGTCTGAATCAGTTTTTTTTACATAACTAATAAATTTCTATATGTGCCCCGTTAGTCGCTGAGTAAATATCCAATCGATAATCAAGTTTTTCCCAAACGTTAGTGAACATGTCTTTGTTAACGGTTGTCATTGCTTCAATAATCCTGTTTCTTAAGTGATTTATGTCACGAATTTTTCTCGATAAACAATGTTTTTTAATTTACTCCCACAAGAAGAAATCGCAAGGTGTCAATTAATGGGCGTGGCAACGTTTGCTGCAGTAGTAATTATTGTAGTTATTAAGGTTAGTGTTTATTGTACCTCTGAAGATGATAGCTGTGCTGTTGAGATGTACATCATGTAGAATAAACATAACTATACAGTCTTTGTCTTATTGGTGTTTTATTGGGGTTTTTGGAAACTTTCTCTCATTGAAGATATTACTTTGTTTTCGTAGCGTGACTTCGTTGTTTGTTAGCTTATGATACTTTTCGAAACATATGTTTTATAATCATTAAAAACTAATTACAATTCCAAGCTGTATGATTCGGCTATAATGATTTCGTATAAAGGAATCCTACTTTGGATCTCAGTCAGTCTTTGGTCGATTACGTGTACAATATTGAATAATCTGTGTATTGTGTGTTGTGATGTGAGCAACGTTCGTACCTGATGATGACACATATGTTTCGAAACGCATCATAAGATACGAAAACATCAACGACACAAGTTAATGTTTATAGTTATTGTGTGCATTGTTTTTACCAACGCGGGAAAAATGGTATTGGGAGGGTGAACGGGTTGAGGTTGTAAATAAATTTAAATACTTAGGGGTTACTCTAAAATCTAATCTAAATTTTAAAGATCATGGGAAAGAGAGAGTGTCAACAGCGAAGTTTGCCTTTAACAAGATGTATAGCAATATTTTTGCTAAAAATGACATATATATTTCGGCTAAGTGGACGGTATTTAACTCGATATGTCGGGCTATAGTTGGGTATGGAGCACAGACTTGGGGATTCTATCGATTGGAAGAGCTAGAAAAATTCCAACGGTTTGCGATAAAAAGAATGTATGGTTTACCGATTTCGACACCTAATTACGTAATTTATTTAGAAACGGGAGTGGATTTGCTGTGGCACTTATTCTTTAATCTGCATTGTAGCTTTGTGTTTCGTACATTTGAGTTAGCAGACGAGAGACTGACAAAGCGAGTGGCATTGTTGGTAGTGGAAAAAAATGTCGGATGGTACAGTGCTTGGAAGGATCTAGGTCTGAGATATAATTATGTATTCGATTATAAAAATAGGAAAATTGGAGTATGGCGGGAGAAATTGCGGGAGATTTCAGCGAAAATAAGGGAGGAAGAGCGTTGTGTTTGGTTAGAAAGGGCAACGCAGGCAGAGTTTAACACTCTCTACAAAGAATTGTCACTTTCGTTGGGAGATAAGTCTTATATTGGAGATGAGTACCCTCGCTCAATTATAAATACAATTTTTAAGGCCAGGTGTGGGCAATTAATGCTGAACTGCAGACCGCAGAGTCATGAGTTTAGATGTTCCTTGTGCAATTCGGGTGATATAGAGAATGCCGAGCATTTTTTGGGCTCCTGTTCTATCCTGGCGGAAATACGGCGAAAATGGCTGGGCGATGGTAAGCTGTCAAGGAAGGCTGTTGTGGAATATTTGAACGGCAAACACTGGTTTTCATTAGTGAATTACATATGGGAGGCTAAAAAATATAGAGATAGATTGATAGTTGAATTTAATTATTGAATAATTTTTCTTGTTAGACAAATGTGCTTACCTTTTTTCCCTTTTTCTAAATATATATACACATATAGTTGGTAGTTTATTTAAAATTGTTTTTATATGGTTGGGAATTTTAACTTATTTTTAATTTTAACTTATTTTTATGTTATTTTTATTTCTTCAAGTTTTATTTGCAATTTGGAATTTTTGTATGTTAGTTTTTTGGTCCAGGTTCGATTTATTGTTTTTGATTTGCACCAGATATTTATTTATTTCCTTATTCTAGATAATTTGATATTTTAATTTAATTATTGAATAATTTTCTTATTAGACGGAAGTGCTTATCTTTCTTCTTCTGTTTTGTGCATACAGATGTTAGTTTACTTGATATGGATTTACTCAGTGGGAAATTTGTTAAACATTAAAGTAAATTTTGAATGTTAGTTTTAGTACGGGTGTACTTATTACTTATTATTTTTGTTTTGCTTTTGCTTTGCTTCACATGCTTATATTTATTTACTTTTTATTTGTAATGGGTACTGAGAGTTATTTTATTTTTATTTTTATTTATACATCTATGTAAGTGTTAATATATTAAATTTTAATAAGTTTAATTATATTAAATCAAATTTGGTAATTAAAAACTCGCTACTCTGGCAGACGACCTCGGTCATGCCATCTGGGCATTGATTTTAATGTAGTAATATTAATTTTACTTTGGTTTAATAAATGCATTTATTATTATTATTATTATTATTATTAACATTCATAAAAAAGTCAAGCGTAATTATTTGTACGGTTATTGATAATGCAAATAATACTTTAAAATTATTAATCATTGTTTTCTTGTAAGAGATACTTTGAATTAAACAATTGAATCTGAGATTATAATTGGTAACTAAACTAATCGAATTATTTTTTTCACCCTATTAATTGAGTGATTATTAATTATAATATCCCGTGCACTCATAATTAATAAATGCATGTTTGTACTTTATCACTTTTACATATTGTATTTATTCTTCAGTTTGGTAGTGCAATTTTGAAATGTCAATTGCGCTCAACTTTTTTAGTTATACCGTGGGTCTATAAAGTTATGTTAGGTTTGAATTAATATATTTACAAAAGAGTATATGAACAAGGAAAAAAACCCCAAACCACAAAATAACACAACTACACAAAACTGTATAATGCGTTTATATTACTTTATGTAAATTTCGATAGCTCTGCTATCATCTTCAGAGGTACACTCATTACAAAAGAGTATACATTAAAAAAAATATGAACCACACATAAAATGATATAACTTTTTTTTTGTTTGTTCTATGTGGTCTCCACACCAATAATTTAATTTCATTACATTTTGAATTTCTGTTATTGTGCTAGGAATCACAAAATGGTTAAACTAGATTTAACCACGAAGGCTATTTAACAAGGGATATCTTTGACTGTTTAAAAAAATGAATCAAACATTTTAAATGACATTCCTAATCCTGAAGGATAATTTAATTATGAAAGTTTAGAAGTCCTTATATCTCCTCTATAGTGTAATAAATATTTTAAAATTCTAAAAAAGGGTAAATTTCTTATACGAATATTAAAAAAAAAAAATCTGTAACTATTTCATTACTATGTAATATCTTCGAAATTAAAGTAGTAAAAAACATATTAAAATAAGAAAGAAAACCAGTTTTTAAAATTTGATAATAAAAATACCACTTCAGAAATGACACATGCAATTTAAAATGGCGCACCTCTTTGTTGTTAATACTAAATAATAGCTATCACTAAATTGAGATTTTCTTGTATGCATGATATTTACATATGTTTAATGTTTTACCGGGTTTTGGAGAAATGGTGATCAATATACTGTTTAGGTTCTTAGAGGCCATACCTGAGCGAAATTTTATCAACATTTTTATAGAATATTTTGAGAAATCTGTAATTATATGTTTTTTTCTTCTTCATAATGACAACTGCACTCCAAATTTTGAGTAATGAAAACCTCTCAATATGTCTCCAAAATATGACTCATACAAACAAAAATCGGTCCAGACATTTGGGCTGTGACATTACAGACATTATTCCAAACTCACTTTCATGAACTCAAGGGTATTCAAAACGGAATCAACTGTAAAAAACTTGAAGTTCATTTTTTGACACTACGCATAAAATTCTCTCTAGATGTGAGAGAATGAAAAACAAATAAAATATTTTAAAGTTTATTGGGAATAGATGTACCAATTGTATCAAAACTACATTAGAGTTAGGGTAACAATATGTGTGTCAGTAGTAAAAATATATCTGTACAATTCATTCTGAAACTTTCATTCAATTCCTAGTCAAATGTACAATGAATTTTTCAGTCTTCCAATCCAACATAAATTTCACGTTTGTATGGAATGTACTTCGAATGAATTGCCCTATATTCATTGAACAAATTGGATGCAAGATTGATTTGGAAATTGACAAAAGCTTTGGTGTAAATGGATATAAATCGATTATAGGCAAAGGCTGTCATAGTAATTCTCTGTACACTCTTTGAAGCGGTTATTAGTTTAGTAAAATGTAGCTGGCAATGCGATGAAATATCTCTTTCATACCACTGTTGTACGCTGTGTTAAATAACGCCATTTTATTTTAAATAACCCTGTTTATTTTATCTTTACCCCATAAATGGTTGGTCCAAGGAGGATAGGTTAGGTTGTGAAGGGAGTAAGGGGTTGCGTTAGGTCCTAACCTGACCTAACCTACACCTGTTTATTTTCTCTTTATCTCATAAGTTGTTGGTCCAAGGGGTATAGGTTAGGTTTGGTTAGTTTATGTTACGGTTATATTAGGTGGGTGTAAAGGGGGTAAGAGGTTAGGTTAGGTCCTACCCTAACCTACCAAGCCTAACCTACATATGTTTATTTTCTCTTTATCTCATAAGTTGTTGGTCCAAGGGGTATAGGTTAGGTTTGGTTAGTTTATGTTACGGTTATATTAGGTGGGTGTAAAGGGGGTAAGAGTTAGGTTAGGTCCTACCCTAACCTACCAAAGCTAACCTAAAACTGTTTATTTTCTCTTTATCTCATTATCTCAACAACTCTCTTTCTCTTTATCTCTTTATCTCAACAACTCAAGTTGTTGGTCCAAGGGGGATAAGTTACGTTAGGTTAGTTTAGGTTTGGTTAAGTTAGATTAGGTGGGTGTGACGGAGGTAAGGGGTTACGTTATGCCCTAACCTAACCTACCAAAGCTAACCTAAACCAGTTTATTTTCTCTTTATCTCATAAGTAGTTGGGTCAAGGGGGATAGGTTAGGCTACATTAGTTTAGGATTGGTTAGGTTAGATTAGGTGGGTGTGAAGGGGGTAAGGGCCTGCTTTATTTTATTTTTAAACAACTCAATCCTCGAAAATTTACTCCATAAAGTAAATGGTTTCAGGTCTTTAGATTTATCAGACAAATAAACCAATAAAACTTCGTCTCTTACTTGTTTAGTTTAATATTTTCAACTCTGCACCACTCACTATGTCCCTCTACATATCTATAGCGAGATTTCTCTGGTAGGTTCAGTGATATGTCTGAAGGTTTTTTAATAACTTATCTAGTATGTTAGAAACATTTGCTGCATCATTTTCAAACACGTAAATATAACTAAAATTCGTTTTGACAATTCTATTTTTAATTATTTAAGTTCAGCTAATTTCAAACCCACAAATACATTGGAAAGAAACAGTGCTCCTGGTGTGCAAACGCAAAACTAAATTAGAGCAAGGAAAGTCAGCTGATCGTTTTCATTTGCTCTAAATTTGTGGTGGGAAACGATAATTTTCGTTTCTCTCAGCTGTTGTCGAAAACAGCTGCTTTTAGTGCAGTATGATGAAGGTAAGGTCGACGTCATTATGATAAAGTGTTCCCAATTAACCGCCAGCAAATTTAGTCTATTTTGTTTTCATAATCAACATAAATGAAAATAATTAGAATTTCTAAATTGATTACTTTTAGAAATAAGGTATTGAATATTAACTTTAGTGTGGTATAATCCCAGAATAATTACAAATTTAAAATGTAATCACAATAATATAGTCAATACATGTTGGATCTGAAGTGTTTTTTTTTTCTATTTATGAAAGTCAAAATTTAAATTGCCTGACTGATAGATCACACTGCGTATAGTTCACAGCTGTGTTAGATTGATCCAATGAATATTTCTAAACAAACCCTGTTTCAATTCAGTGACAAAATCAACAGCTGCAAATTCATATAATCTATAGATAACTTAGAGATTAAAATGGAATGTTATTGATTATTAAGCTAATAGTACGCAATCACATTTGGGGTAGCGCAATTTGGTTAACATTTACACTGCTAAGCACATAAACAACTGCATTACTGGATTTGTAACTTCCATTACGTTAGAAAAAAAGTCATAAACTGGAATTTTGAAAAAATATCTACTTCGCTAACCAATATTATTATTTCACAATATTATTATGGAAGTAGGCTGATTTTAAAGCAACATTAGAAACAAATAGAATATTTTATAATTTCCGATATTTTGGTGCAGTATAACAAATCAAATCAATTTACACAAAATCACATATACATTAAGATATAATAGAATACATACAAGTGTAAATATTAAGATTTTTATTTGAAAAAGTGTAAATAAACAAATCAATACTTAAATTAACAGAATAACTCATTACTAATTGAATTATATAGAAATGAGACAGGGTAATTATTAGCTTATCTAACACACTTGGGTCATCTACTTGTTTCCCTTCTCCCTTGTTTACAAATATCCCCCCCCATCTGCACCAAACACATTTATACCTTAACTGTCTTCATTGTTCTTTAATTTCACACATAAGAATTTTCTTTTCGGGTGTAAGATGTTCACTCAAGTGTATCTAACTTAATCTAATCTAAATTTTCTCCCTTCTTTACAAATCTCTCCCCCCCCCCCTTCTTCACGAAAGAATTTTATAGTTTCACTGTCTACATTTTTCTTTAATTTCAAAGAAGAGGATTTTCTTTTTGGGTGAAAGAGGTTCACACAAATATACGTAAACTAAACTAAGCTTTCTCCCTTCTTTACAAACATTCCTCCTCCCAAACAAATTCATAGTTTCATTGTCTACATTTTTCTTTAATTTAACACGAGAGAATTTTATTTTCTGTTATAAGATGTTCACTCAAGTATATCTAACTTAACATAACCTAACCTTTCTCCATTCTTTACGAATATCCCTCCCCTGCACCTAACAAGTTTCTAGTTTAACTGTCTACATTTTTCTGTATTTTCACACACAAGGATGTTCTTTTCGGGTGTAGGTTGTTCACTCACGTATACCCGTATGTGCTGATAGTATGTTGCTGATAAGACTGGAGTCACCTCCTTGACTGACAAAGAACGAACCTTTCTAAATCCTGCGATCAGAAAGTCGCTGGGTTGTCGGTCCTTGAACTGTACAATGATTGATGGAGTTCTTTTATTGTAGGCTGACACTCGATTGCCACATTTATTTACCATTGTCCTGTCCATCTCTGTCTCTAAAGATATCCTCTGCTCGGTAAACATCCCCAAGATGTTCTTGTTAGCAGTGATAGGAGTACCGATGACTTCAGTGTTGTTTCTTCTTGTGTACATTCTTATCTTTATATACTTGCATTCCTCTACCAATATTTTATTAGACTCGCAAAGAGCTTCATTTTCTTCTTTCAAGTCTCTAAATCCCTTTTGAGTATTTTTCAAAGCGTATTGGAGGTATCAAGGGTGTCAGAAACTAATTAATTGACGTTCCGATTTCCGTAACCTCCTCGGCGTATTTAGTAAACTGAGGTAAAAATTCGTCCTTGAAATCCTTCAAAGCAGCTGTAATAAAAACCTTTAAGGCCATTTCAGAATCTCTTAATTCCACACTTCCTATTGACGTTTTATCACCATCCTTACAATTGTCACAAATCATCTTCATTGATACCATGTTTTGTACATTTTCTGAATTTCCAAGACGCGTACAATTAACATGATGCATCGTCAAGCAACTTACACATTTAATCACTCTCATCACACTTGCCACAGTCCGACGACATTTTGGAATAGATTAGTTATCAAACCACTGACTCGGAGATAATTAGAGATTACAGATAAGCGAAACTCTCTGTACAAACATTAAAAGCAGCGTAATGTATTAATAATGGCCGACATATTGCGATAGAAGTTGATATGATGACACGATACGATATTGTTTTCTTCTGGTATTTGTTTCTTGTCCGCTTCTTTATCGTCGTCGAATGTGGCATGCACATTGTCAAGATGTAAACAAAATGAGCTGTGATAAGTCCTAGATAAGAAGCAAACAAACTTTTTAATGACCGCTATTTTAAAAGTTGTGATCATATATTTCAATAATATTTCAACGAGCAGTAAAATAACTGCAACTTAAATTCCGGCGACTTTATTTTTAAATGTTTTTCAAATTATGAGGTTATTTTTTTACAAACTTTTTTGGGAATACCTTTCTTGTTGGTTATCTTAGAAAATACGTTGGGGTATTAATGGGTGCAGATTTTTAAGCTGTACTTATTGAGTTATCAAAAAATGTGAGACTTAACCTAACCTTACCTAACCTAACCTAACCTAACCTAACCTTTCTTGTTGGTTATCTTAGAAAATACGTTGGGGTATTAATGGGTGCAGATTTTTAAGCTGTACTTATTGAGTTATCAAAAAATGTGAGACTTAACCTAACCTTACCTAACCTAACCTAACCTAACCTAACCTTTCTTGTTGGTTATCTTAGAAAATACGTTGGGGTATTAATGGGTGCAGATTTTTAAGCTGTACTTATTGAGTTATCAAAAAATGTGAGACTTAACCTAACCTTACCTAACCTAACCTAACCTAACCTAACCTAACCTAACCTAACCTAACCTAACCTAACCTAACCTAACCTTACATAACCTAACCTAACCTAACCTAACCTAACCTAACCTAACCTAACCTAACCTAACTAACCTAACCTAACCTAACCTAACCTAACCTAACCTAACCTAACCTAACCTAACCTAACCTAACCTAACCTAACCTACTTATTGAGTTATCAAAAAATGTGAGGCTTAACCTAACCTTACCTAAAAAATTATTATAAAAAGTCATTTTGCATAATTTACAAACTTCTACCATTTTGCATTACCGTAATTGACTACTAGAGATATTTATGTATTTGACAAACTAATTTTAATTTTTTTTTTTTAACCGTTTTGTGTTCCATCGTATAAAACAAGTTTTAGTATAGTTCATGCACTTTTTAACACAACATAAAATATTCGTTGGGCGTTTAAAATACTTGCAAGTATAAAATAATTTGCAAAAAAAAAAACATTAGGCCTAATAAAACTTTACAATTGCTTTAATTTTTATATTTACTACCCAATCTAATCCAACTATTACCACAACTAAACTTTTTTGTTGTAGCAAAATGTTTGGTGTAGCCTTCTGGATTGTGCGTTTAATGAATATATTATAGGTTAATTACCTTAATTTTTCCATCAAACAATACAAATTTCATCCTTGTGGATAACCGGTTTCGACAGTTAAACCGTCATCCTCAGATCCAAAACCGTGACGTCGTTCAGCCATATGAAAGCGTCGTCCTATTAAAACTGGTTGAGTATTCGTAAAACTGTTAAAATTCATTGGTAGATATAAAACACTTGTTATATTGTTTAAACAGTGACACATTGACACAGTGAATATAAACACAGTATTTATGCAAATTCTTCGAAACGCTTGCTCCCCACTAATACCAATGACTACATAAATACTATAAGACACGACATAGGATAGGGAAATAGTCTACGCTTTACGGGTGCTGTTCGTCACAAGTTTGACACACAGCTATCAGAAAGCGCTAGCAGCAGGTGCTTGACTGTAAGCATCCCACTTGGTTGAGACTGTACAACTGTTGACCTCTCTCTCACAAACCTTCTCACTTACTTCCGTCAGCATAGTCAGTGTTGTCAGTTCGTGAGCTGAGATAAGCGATTCTCGACCTTCCCTCGCATCTCTGGTCCCATATGTGGCATCAGTGCGTTTTCTCTTACCCGCCTGAAACATTGTTTGACCGTAGAGCCACCTAGCGCCAGTCACATCAACTTCAGATTCTCTAGCAGAGCGACCTAGTGGGTATTGGTCAACTCAAGAATAAGCGTAGAATATTTAACATGGCCATGTCGTGTCTTATAGTATTTATGTAGTCATTGATAATACTGAAGTTGGTATCAATATACAAGGGATGAACGTGTATTGGAAAATCGCTGTTAACCAACTACATATATATCACCCTGTATCAAGCTTCTAAGCCCTCCAGGCCTAAATACTGACACGAGCAAAGCGAGTGGGTACTTTTCAATGTACACGTCTGTGAGTCACATTACAGCCTAGCCGACGTCAAGAAAAAACTAATATTCTAAATTAAGAGGGGTTTTTTTTTTTAACATGACCCTTTAATACGCAAGACCCCTTGCTCTACCAATACAATTCAAATTTTCCTACAAGGTCCCAGAAACCAACTTTTGGGCATTGCAGTTACAGTATCTGCTTAAATTACATTGGATAATACAGCTGGGTAACGCCTATCGACTTTTTTCTCTCTACTTGCAAAAAACACAAATAACGACCTTCGTAAGAATATATTACAACACACAAAGCCATGGTTTCAAAATCTGTTTTTTCATTCCCATATTTGTACAGTAAAAAATGCACTTAATACTTATTATATTATTATTGTTCTATTGTAAGCTTTTGACTAATATTGTTTAATTTAACAATTAGAGATTGTGTCCTTTTTATATATTTTTTTAATGACGCTAATCGTTTTAATTGCCTTTTTCTTTCTTTTTTTATTCATTACTGCATATTTATCTGTATATTTTTTCTTGTTGTTAAAGACAAAAAAACCTCTAGGTCTTTATCATCTTACAAACAGGGTGTGCCTAAGTTGGGTTTATGGATAGTTAACGCTAATACGTTCACAATTTTTGACTATAAACGATCACATATTACACTTATAGCCAAACGTATGGTTGACTAACGCGTATTTATTAAACGCGCACTAGCTCCCACTCAATTGTCTCTCCATTCTCCGTACATTGTTGCATTTATGTAGAAGCAATTTTATTACCTACTTCCGCGCCGCCGTGGTAGTTATAGTTCTGTGTCCGCCTCCTTCGCTTGGGCGTCCGATCTTTGTCAGGATGGTTTGGTGGCGGATGGGTGCTTCAAAGATGCAACAGGTAGTTGTAGTTCAAGGTGTTTATTGAACAAAAGATCTCTGCTGGCTATCCTAAAACTATATACTACGGCAAGGCAAAAGCTAGTATAACATTCCCCCCTTTTATGAGTCTCACACCGGACGCTGTTACCTCCAGACTGCCAGTTTCCCGGCTTGCATCCAGCGTCCCCCCCCCTCGTACTCCACACCTCCTGCGTCAGCAATCTATGAACCATGCATCTCTTACCAATTTAGTTCTATTAGGTTATTATTTATTATTATTAATTATTATTTATTACAAGGTGGAGGGTACTTGCCACAGTCCCGCCATCGTTGACGCGCAACCCTGATATCGCGGAGATTCTCTTTCATTCCCAATATTCGCTTTACTCTTGGTGAGGGTTTGAGGAGCATCACTGGATTTCTGTTGAGTTGATCTTTTCCAACCGTCGATTTTGTATTTCCACGAGTTAAGCCAACGTAGAAATACTTTGATTTTGAAAACAGCTGCACCAGAACCACTCGAAATTAATATTTGATAAACTAAAGTTTGACATGAAAATGTGTCTTAACGCACGCTAAATAATTTCACGTAGAGCCCTCAGCAGTCAGCTCGTTAGATGCACTCCGGATTTTGCAGAACTGTTAACAAATCTTCCACAACATCGTCAGACACACGGGGACATCTTGACAATTTCTAACGGTTTACTGAACACCTGGTTTCAACAAAACACTTTCACTACTCATAAATGTTTTACTAGGTGTGAATCAAAAAGGTGTGAGACTTAACCTAACCTTACCTAACCTAACCTAACCTAACCTAACCTAACCTAGCCTAACCTAACCTAACCTAACCTTACCTTACCTAACCTAACCTAACCTAACAAGTGTCACTTTGCTACAACTGTCGCTAGAGCTTGCTGTGGTGCTATTCAGTACTACTACGTGAATCAAACTTGATCTCTTTTGCTACAAAATGACATCAAAAACAAGTAGTCTGATTAAATTTACAAAGTTGCACTTATTACGATCAGAACTGTCAATGGAGAACTTGCACTACAACTAGCGTCAATTATTTGCTTGAAAATTACCCGGGGCGGGGGGGGGAGATCACAAATTACAGGGTTTATTTTGTACGTAGCGTGACGTCACAATCCCCACTACGTGAAATACATCTGTTGGTTCTTTAACTAACACGTTTTATAATTTGTTTCTCCCTTTCAAAATTACTTTTTGAGCTGTAACGATAAACTGAATCCGATGATTTCGTTACAGTATGGTTCTCTGTAGTTCCCAAAATATTCCAAACGTAATCATTTAAAAGAGGAGTTTCAATGAGGACTAAAACGCACGTCTTAACGTCACGTTATTTCTTGAAATCTTCATTTATATAAAAATTAATAGTAACCCCGATCCGGTCTTACCTGGGAAAGATGGGGAAGGTAGCATCCACTAACTGTAGAGTGTGTAAAAATGTAAGGGATGATGCAGAGCATACGTTCTTTACATGCGACCGCTTTGTAGAACAACGACGAGGCATTAGCGAAATGGTGGGAGAACTAGCCACTGGGACTGTAGTTGGAGAGATGTTGACGTGCAGAGAGCGCTGGGTTGCAATTGCAGAATACATTGAACTGGTACTGAGGTTAGCGATGTTGATACTCGGGTGAAATAGATACTCGCAATACTCGGCTTCGAATGATTTCAATACTCGTATTATTATTTCGACATCGAGTATCTGCGCAGAATGATTATGCGCATTATGTGTGTGTGTGTGTGTGTGTGTGTGTGTGTGTGTGTGTTATATTTCTATCTGTTAGACTGATCCACCAAGTATTAATTTTTTTAAACAATATGTGATTGACACTTGTAATAGGCTACGTAATTAATTAAATGTTATCCTGCCTCGACACAAATTCAGTAATTAAACGTAAGTACAATTATTACCAACATTAATAATTTAGTTATTATTTAAAATAAGTTAATTTACTATATTTTTTATAAAGATGGTAACCTATAAATATTTATTTAAATATAAGTAATAACAATTAAATAATAATTTAATTTACTTTTTGTTAATGTGGAAATAAATGAATACTATTGTTATTTTAAATTGAACTTGTTACCGAATCTAAATCATTATAACTCAAAATCGTAATGTTTAATTAATGTGTAGTGAAAAATCAGCTTAGAAACTAATGTAACCAAAGTAGAAACACCGAGTATTTTGTTTGGAATTGACACAACATTAACGAATATCGTTGTCCGAGGATACTCGCAGTACTCGCACATTACCTCCTCCTTGTTCCTAGTTACGAGGATTTTGTCCGAATATTTTAATACGAAACCGAGTTTTTTAATATTCGGACTCTTCCGAGGATTTTGATACTCGGAATCACCGAGTATTTTAATTCGAACTCACACATCACTAACTGAGGTACAAGAAGGATGAGGGCTGGCTAGACTCATAGCAGCCAGAGAAGAGGAGCCACAGATAGGCTAAAAGCAGGCGCCACTACGAAGTAATGCGAGAGCGGTCCCGGAGTGGGGAAAACGCCTGGCGAAGAGGAAGGTTTTAGTCGGTATGCCTTTGGGAAAGTCCGACTCTTAAGTCCATAAGGGACGAGTGCATAAATACGCATTATGCCAAACCTCTATATAAAATAAATAAATAAAATGAAAATAGTAACCCCGCAAGATGTAAACCGTTACCGGGTGACGCCGCACTCTCGGCTACTTAATTCGCGCTTACACCCTGCTCTATTTTTCTGAACGTCCCGAGATATGTGTAACATATGAAAGCATACTAAATTTGATTAAAATCGGTTTGGGTTAAAACACCGCACTTGCTACAAACATCCACTAAAAAAAACCTTTAAAACTCATGCCTCGAAACGGATCCGTAAGAATCTTAACGCCGATTTTCGTCTCAGTATAAACTTTCCATACGAAGCAAGGAGAAAGTAAACATTTTGTAAAAACGGCCAATAATCGCATCACACTCAACAGAGCCAGTCGTCCTTAGATGTCAGATGTTTTAAACGTATTTTGATTTAAATCGCACTACACTTTACATTACAAATGCACAAATACAAATCCCCACTATTTCTTGTAAAGTTTTCCCTATATTCTTGGGGACTATAAATTCTTCACACTTAAACAGCTTTTCCTCCCTCCCTCCTTATTATTTATCGTTTGTGCTAGAAACGTTTTTGGCTCTTCTTTTACACTTCCTGAATTCAAGATTTGTAGCTGGTGTGTATTATTTCATTTTACTCGACCAACAAAACAAGTATAAAGTAAGTATAGCATTAATATTATTTTTGGTTAAATAAAATCTACAAAAAATACACTTTAGTACATAAAAAATATAATTTTCATTTATTAAGATATAATGAGTACAGGCAAGACAATCTCTTGGAAGCCGAGAGAGAGAGAGAGAGAGAGGGAGAGAGAGAGAGAGAGAGAGAGAGAGAGAGAGAGAGAGAGAGAAATATGCGTATTGTAGGCCTATAATCGATTTTTTTTAAATTAAGAATAATAAACACTAACGTAATGTTATTCGATTTACAGCTTTATTCGATTCATCGTTTGTTCTGAAGTAATCAGTTTAAATCATTCAATAATGCAATAATACAGAGATAAATATATGTAAGCTGCTATGATAACTTAATTGGTAGAACATTGGCGCTTTAATCCAGGTCCTGGATTAGATTCCAATTCTTGGTCGCAATTTCTCACTTGTAGTTTAGTTATTGCGGAGTAGAGTTAAAATTAATATTAAAAATTTTTGCTCAACATGTTATAACAGAGATGAAAACAATAAGGCAAAGCCAGACATGGCAAAGTCTTTGTTATGAAAGATCTAAGGACTTGTCTACTTGACTTGTTTAAGTGTCCTCAAGGATGTCGTAGGTTAAGGATGGATGAAAGAGTCCTGTACAGCGTTTACTCATATCAGTGGTTATGATAATGTATATTTTTGAGGGCATTTTAAGAATATATATTTGGGAAAGTTTTGGGGAGTTTAGGGCTTGTTATTATTATTCCCCCCTTTTTTGAGTGTTGAAATCAGAACAATATCATTGTTTTAACGTTTATTGAAAATAGTTATTGCCAGACCAAAAAAAAAAAATAATAATAAAAATAAAAATATTAATAAAAATCAACCAATTCAAAATATCATAAAAATTCTTTGGACACTAAACAAAAAATTTTTAAACACAACAATTTTTAATCTTATAATGAATTGCACAAATTCGCAGTCACCCATCCCCGAAAGCAATCATAAATTAACAAAATCTAACAATCACCAAAAATGTCATTTGGGTCGTTTTAGTTGTAAATACAACTTTAAAATACAACATGTACGCCTACATTTTTAATCAAATATCTTACTTCGCTTATAAGAAGGCGCGTTTCAACGACAAAATGGCCATCTT
The DNA here is from genome assembly GCA_963513935.1 of Aphrophora alni. Classification (NCBI taxonomy): domain Eukaryota; kingdom Metazoa; phylum Arthropoda; class Insecta; order Hemiptera; family Aphrophoridae; genus Aphrophora; species Aphrophora alni. The sequence continues at coordinate 23,175 of CAUPSG010000944.1, read as the reverse complement.
TAGTGATGAACGAGTTACAAAAGCTAAACTATAAATTCATAGTTATAGTTTAGTTTAGATCGTGCATAACTGAAGATGGCTACTTTTTCGTTGAAAAGCGTTTGAATAAATAAATATAACATTTTTAAGAATTCGTATTCAATTAAATTGGTTGAACCGATTTTGAGAAATTGAGTATTTTATATAGCACCGTGGCCGACTTTTTTTTTACCGATTTTAAAATTTGTTTTCAAAATTTCAGGTTAGGTTATGATAGGTTGGATTAGGTTTGATTTATTTATTTTTTCTTATTTCAATAACTTGTTCGATTTTCATCATAGAACTACAAGTAAGGGCTCGAAATTAAAGCAATTAATTTATATAAAATACGCGATATCAAAATTGTTGATACGATTTTTGATTTTTGACTTATTTATAATTAAAACAAGTTAAAATGGTGTGTGTGTGTGTGTGTGTGTGTGTGTGTGTGTGTGTGTGTGTGTGTGGTGGGGGTGTCGGGAAGGGGGTGTAGTTTCAAACCACCTTTAAAAGATCTTTACTCCGTCATTTTTATTCGAATATAAACCAATAAAACTCTATTATAGGGAATTTTATCATCTTTAAAAGTTGTATATACCTCTTCACATATTCCCCTTAAAAAGTAATTATTTTTTAACACATTCCCGTAGTTTTTTGACAAATTAATTTAACAAGTATTTTCACTTTACATTTGATATAACATTCCTTTCTCTAAATACGAAAACCACTTGTTCAAGATTTTTTATTTTTTTTTATTTACACCTGATCACCGCGAATTTAAACCACCTTCAAAACGCGTGAGACTAAAAACTAAAACCATATTTTAATCAGCATTGTTTAACCTATAAATATGCCAGGTACAGATTAAAAGAAATCCAATTGTTTACGGATTATAAATTTTGCTCAAATGTCAGCTGATATTAAAACGAAATTAAGAGTCAGATAAATTTGTTAACTCGATGTTAAGACCATGCGCGCGCACTCGGGTCAGACGACGGATATTTGAGCGTAACTGCAAGCGAGGCAATTGCTTACTGGATACCGAGCTAGCTGCGTGAAAGGTAGGGTGAAACTCTCTAGGAGGCAGAGAATTTGGTTACGTAGTGAAATAAGTTAGGGAGTTTTTTTTTTTTTATTTTAGATAAATCACTTTATGTAATAAGTGTGAATGTATGAAAGTGTTACAAACTTTGCTTTTTAGTGTAAAATATTATTGTTTTTTAAAATTATCACTGAACTTTTTATATTCTTTCTCTTTTTTACGTCAATTTATAAAAATAGCAAACAGGTAAAAATGTTAAAGATTTTAATAAATGTGAAACTTCCTAAATTTAATTTGATTTTTTTATGTATTACATTCTAGGAATAAATATATTAATAAAAATTTTAAAAGTAAATATTAAAAATTAAAACGATTTACTTATTTTAATATACATTTTAATTTCTCGGTGATTTAATGGAGGTAATTAAAAATCATTTTTTTAATGTTAAAATTGTAGATTGATATCTCCTCTTTAAGAATCGATTTTCGGTTTACTTATATTATCAAAGAACTATTTTCCCTATATTTTTTTACCATGCAATCAAATTTTATTATTTTTGCAATCTTTGACTATTTAAAGTGAAGGTTTATTGTGAGAACTCTATTCCCAACATAAACATCATGTTTTGCTCATTCACAAAATTACCAATTTGATAAAAAAACAATGAAAATCCACCATACACTAATAAATATTATTTCAAATTTTAAATAATAATTTACTTTCAAACATTCTCAAAATTGTACATTTTTGTTTTGTTTTATACATATTTTAACCCCGAAGAAAATCAAAATTGTTGGAAATAATATTATTAAAGGTATTTTCAAAAAAGGTATTTTTCCCAAAACAAATTAAAAACTTAAAACTAAAAGAACATGTTTTAATGTATGCAGAAAGTAACAATCTTGAAAAAACAAAACAATTATAATTTTAAAAATACAGTTTTTCTCTGATCGATTTCGATAAAATTGCATTTTAGTTAACATTTTGTTAGATACAACAAAATTAAGTAAAAAGCAATAATAAATTACAATCGCTTTAAATTGTTTTTGTTGAACGTAAATTTAAAAAAAAAATTAGGTGTTTTCATTAACATTAATTTAATTTTTATAGAAGAAAAGTTCGTATAGAATTAAATTATAAATTTAAATGCTAAAAAATATATATTATTCTACGTTTTATATTGTCATAACTTAATTAAACATAATGTGAATATTTAAAAAATATTAATTTTCCTAGTGCTACTTGTAATTTTTTTTAATAACAACGTTTTCTTTATTACTGACTTTTTTCTCAGATACTTCTTATGGGAGATAATTTTATTTAGAGGTATCACATCTTAATAGATTCTTTGTAAATTACAAAATAAGTGTATTTGGGAGATATACATATATACATATTTTAAAACAATATTTATTAATATGGTTTAATCGTAATTTGTCATCATTTATACATAAATGATTACAAATTACAATTCATTTCGGGAGAATAAATCAACTCTCGTAATCAGGTGTTGATTATAAAATATTTTTATGTTTTAGTTTCACACTTGTTAAAGAGTTGATTTATAATCTCGAAACTTCGTATGTTCTATACACAAATGATGGCAAATATCCAATTACACTCCTAAGTGTAAAACTTATTTTATTAAAATTTAATTTTTTCGATGTTGGTCAAGGCCGTTCTGTGAAAATTTTGGTTCATTAACTTTTTTATTTTTTTTATTTTAACAATTTTTGTTATTTACAGAGCCGATATTTCTGGCGATACGTTTTATTTGGGCCCTAGCGGATGCTATATATTTTGTAATTTTTTTTCTAATTCATTGGAGCAGATTTTGATAAAATTGTAAATTAGAGATTAGAGTTTAAAACTGCTTCCATAAAATGTCTAGTTATCAAAATTGTGAGTCGACATTTGTCGAAATTTAACTAAGGTGGACCGACAGACATTGTTTCTAAATCACTATTTTAGTCTCTAAATAAATATTTTCGTGAAAACCACGGCACTGATTTTTTTATCATTCAAATATTTTTTTCTATATACGTATAAGAAAGTAAATTAAATTCACTATTTATTAATTATATTATATTAATTTATTTAAGTAAATAATTATATTTATTAATTATTTACATATTATGTAAATATTAAAAAAATTAATTGAACATAAATAAATTTCTAATTACGCGAAGGAACTATTTAAGGATGCAAAAATAATCTCAACGATAAAAAAATTGTGAGTCTTGACATTTGTCGAAATTTAATTAAAGTGGACCGACAGACGTAGTTTCTAAATCACCATTTTAGTCTCTAAATAAATATTTTCGTGAAAACCACGGCATTGATTTTTTTATCCTTCAAATAAAATTTTTTATTTACATATAAGAAAGTAAATTAAAGTAATTATTTATTAATTATATTATATTAATTTATTTAAGTAAATAATTATATTTATTAATTTATTTATTATTTACATATTGTGTAAATAATAAAAAATAATTGAACATAAATCAATTTCTAATTACGCGAAGGAACTATTTAAGAATGCAAAAATAATCTCAACGATAAAAAAATGTGAGTCTTGACATTTGTCGAAATTTAATTAAGGTGGACCGACAGACATAGTTTCTAAATCACTATTTTAGTCTCTAAATAAATATTTTCGTGAAAACCACGGCATTGATTTTTTTATCCTTCAAATAATTTTTCTATATACGTATAAGAAAGTAAATTAAATTAATTATTAATTAATTATATTATATTAATTTATTTAAGTAAATAATTATATTTATTAATTATTTACATATTATGTAAATATTAAAAAAATAATTGAACATAAATAAAATTCTAATTACGTGAAGGACCTATTTAAGGGTGCAAAAATAATCTCAACAATATAGACCTCTTAGGAACTTAGACAATTTTTAGTGTCTCACATATAGATACATGAAAGGTTGAAAAAGTAAATTTTATTTTCTGAATAACTCAAAATTTTAGAAATGTTTATACAATCGATTTTGAAATTTTAGAATTTTTACAAAATATGTTTAATAGTAAATCAAAATAGGTCACCATATCTACAGAAAATAATTTTCGAAATTTATTGATTAAACCTTAAGAGTGAAAGTTTGAATATCTCAAAACCAACGCAAACTATTTTGAATATTTTTTTATGAAATATGAAGATTTTCCAAACTAATGTTTTAAACAGTAAGTAAATCATCACTTTTACGGAAAGGTTTTGATCTTATTGATGTGTGTGGGTGTGTGGCGTACTCAATTTTGTCTTATCTCAAGAACGTGTGATGTGATTTATTTAAAACTTTTAAAACGTATCAACTCGTATTTGTTTAATTTTGAATCGCTTCAGAATTAAGTGAGACAATAAAGTATAGGTTATTATAATTAGCATTTTATTAGAGAATAGACGTTAATAATTTATTGGTTTAAACAATTTTGCAGGGAAATTATTTTGTGGTTATTTATAAGCAAAAACCTTTCGGTCATATTTGTAATAAAATAAAAGAAAACGGAAAGGGTATAAAATACCACTAGCCGAAGAATAAAGGATAGTTGATTTGAAGAATTATCCAATAAAATAAAAGGGCCAAGCATGTGCTAAAACCACAGGACTTAGGGTCCCGTAAGCATACAGGGACACTTATTTTTATAAATTCGAAGGCTTTTAAGCGTCATAGCAACAACATAATAATATCTTCGTCAAACAAACATACAATAGCATTCAGTTTATCTTCTATTTTTATTTGATACCCCACACGTAATATATAAAAAAAAAATAATTTCAAACTCTAGTTTTTCAACCTTAACTACCCCAATGTAACTTTTTCTGTTACTGCAATGTTTTCCTATATGTGTGACAATACAAAGAATATAAATGTAAAGTTTGTAGTATACAGTATTTATCGTCTTGTCTGTGTAGACTGGTTGCGACTTACAGTCACTCGCGTGAAATTATAAGGGTCGTTAGTTTTACCTATAATTCTAGTAGAGAGAAATAATTGAAAATACAATCTATTTATGGTGGTTATTGAATTGTTTGCTTCACATCTCACAAAAACTGCTTTTAAAATGTATACATTACGAATATGTCATTTTGTGTTGATATTTAGTTGTATCCATCATACAAAAACTATAATATATGATTTCGTACTGTAATTTATTTCAAATCTAAATATTCTAATTTTTCATATTTGTAGGTCACGCAGTTTTAAAGTTTGTGGGGAGGGGGTAGATATCTGACAGTTTAAACATGACCTAACGCCAACAAATTAATTTATTCGTCAAATAAACAAACATATTCGTAATCAGAATAACTTCTAGTTGTATTTGATATAACAAACCTAATATTAGAATATTTCTTTTCAACTCTATAGTGTTTGTCCCTTAACTATATTAAAATATTTTTTTGCTACGGCTATATTTTTCCTGTATTTGGAAACAATACAAAGAATATAAATGCAAAGTTTGAAATATATAGGATTTATCGTCTTGTCTGTGTAGACTGTTTGCGACTTGCAGATAGACAGACGGACAGACATGCGAGTGAAATTGTAAAGTCCATTCCTTTAACGTACGGACCCTAATAAACATAAATTAATGAAAATGTAATCCTTCTTTTAACGACCCTTGAATTGTTTGTCTCACATCTCACAAAAACTGATTTTACAACTTATAGCCTACACATTTACATGAGTAAGTTACAAATCATATAATATTATTTCGCACTGCAATTTAATTTCAAATCCAATTTTTTTCAGATTTTTATGTCGTTTAAGTTAGAGAGAGGGAAATGATATCCGACACTTTAAATTTATCTTAACACCAACATGTTAACTTTAATGTAATAGCAGATATTTCTTGTTGAAACTCCATATTCAAGGATAAAATAAAGCAAAAGCTTAAAGTTTCAAATATTTAATTGTATAAATGAGCTACAATTTTTTCGCCTTGCGGCATCGTCGGACAACTCATCGGGCAACTCGTTGGGCAACTCGTCGGGCAACGGTTGCCCGACGATGCCGCAAGGAGAAACAATTGTAGCTCATATATACTATTAAATATTTGAAACTTTAAGCTTTTGCTTTATTTTATCCACCAACATGTTAATCTATTAGTGAAATAAACATACATATGTGTTATGAGAATAACTTCTAGTTTTATTTGATACCCTACTTGTAATATTTCAAAAAGTTAACTCGATACTTTTTACCCCATTTTTTTGTTACCGCTATATTTTACTTATATATGGGACAATACAAATAATGTAAATCCAAAGTTTTAAATATAAGAATCTTGATTTTTGAACGATAGACTTCCACGGTCACAAACATCATTATGATCTTGTTCTTCGGGGTTCGACCGCGTCAATATTGTCTGCACGTTGAGTACAGCCGACGTTTCGGGCACTTTACAGATGTCCATTCTCAAGGCTTAACAAATGTCACTTGTTAAGTCACTTGATATATTGTAAAGTGCCCGAAACGTCGGCTGTACTCAACGTGCAGACAATATTGACGCGGTCGAACCCCGAAGAACAAGATCATAATGGTATAAGGATCTTGTCTGTGTAGACTGTTTGGGACATACAGACAGACAGACATGAGTAAAATAATAAAGTTTTATCTACAAGTTTTAATAAGGTTAGAGCGTGAATATTCATAGAATCTGGTGATTGTTAATTTAACGTTCGAATATTCTGAATAAGATACAATTTCTGGTAAATTTATTTAGTAAATTGTTCAGTATAACAAACACACAGAACACAGTTCTCATAAAAAAAATACGCCTAAGTATCAGACGCGTTTCAACGACAAAGTCGTCCTCCTCAGTGATACACGAGCTACACCAATCAAACTATAACTATAATCAAACTATAATAGTTATAGTTTGATTGCTGTAGCTGGTGTATCACTGAGGAGGACGACTTTGTCGTTGAAACGCGTCTGATACTTAGGCGTATTTTTTTATGAGAATTGTGTTCTGTGTGTTTGTTATACTGTATAGTTTTTCTCATAAGTCAAGCTCAACATTTAATAATAAATTGTTGTTTTTTTAATTATTGATACCGATAAAACTAAAGCTGTGACTGAATAATAACAATAATATTAATTAACAATTAATTATTAAGACACTCATTAATATAATTTTAGTATCTCACATTTTGATAGTATAGAGCCACTTGTACTAGGAGTAAAATTCGTAGATTTAAGGTGGTTTTTCGAATTTAACTAAATACATTTTTTTTAAATACCAGGTCAATTTTTTGGTTAAATATGAAGGCTCTTAACTCAAACCTTACTTAGTGAAATACTGTTTATAAATAATTTGGAAAACCCAAAATGAACTCATACAGTTGTTGAGATAATTTTTAGATAAAACCAACGGCACATAATTTCAATCGTCCGTTTGTAAGTCGCAAACAGTCTGAACAGACAAATCGATAAGTCCTATATATTTGTATTTGTACTCTCTGTAATGTATGACATGTACGAAAAAAAGCGGTAACAAAAAACGACCTAGAGGTAGTTAAATGGGAAAACCTTAAGTGGAAATATTATGTCTGGGATATCATATAAAACTAAACGTTATTCTGATTGGAAATATATGTTTAATTGGCTAAGAAATTAATATGTTTGGGCTAGGCCGCTTAAAAGTATCAAAATAACTATCCTTATATAGGCCCTACCTGCACTGGTAAGTTGTGTGGTTTGAACACACGTTTGGCCCTTTTATTGTTTTTTTTTTTATATAAAATTCATTTACTGAAAATTTAATATTTCCTTAGTGTCATAAATCTTCACATTTCTTCTAAAATCCCAACCAAATAACCAACGCCGATTTCTTTCTAAGATGATCTACAGATCAAACTTACTATATTCTTTGTCGGTATTATAAGGATTTAGCTGTTTTGATTACACGCTTTTTTGTGTTCCTAATCAAACACTTCCGATACTTCAAATTTTACTGCTCCTTCCATACGACTAAAATAAAAGATTTAGATTTTATCAAAAACTATTTTAGTTAAGATATCGGTCAAATATAGTCCCGAGCTACTAGTATCACTTATATTATTTTTAAAACGGTTTATTATTTTTTTAGTTCATATATGTATTATTTTTCAATAAATACCCAACTGTATTTCCCCCACTAAATTTAAGAATTGATTTCAGTCAGTGCCATTTCAAAAAAAATAAAATAAAATAAATAAAAATCTGTTCTTACAATTAAATTAGAAACTTACAATTAGTAACAAAATATTAACATTAATTTTAGTCCAATCACAATTTTTGTATCAAACAATACTCAGAGTGTTTCCAAAAATCGTCTTAAAAATTTCAGAAGCTCATACCTTACATAAAAAGTGATGAAACAATCATATACAAGTTTTTCCAAATTGGTCAGTTTTGTATAAACAAAAATCTTATATTTTAAACGGTAAATTATATAGAGTTAAAATCTTGCTACTTAGTCTTATAAAGACCCTAGTTTAGAAAAATAATCAACCCATTTACTCCTTTAAAAATTGCATGTGTTTAAAATTTTTAACTTTTAATATCGAAAATCTTAAAAACCTACAGGATCTAGTAGGCTAACTCTACAAATATCATATTTTCATTGTAGGTCACGATACAGTAAATTATTATTTTTACAATAATTTGCTGTTTGTTATCGTAGAGAGGTAGAATATTTGTAGAATTTTATAAAATTTAGTTTGTTAAAATTTAAGTAACACACGAGGTATGAACAAAATGGCTGCTATCTTATTATTTTTTTTATCCAAATTTTCTGAATTTTAATAGAGATCTGTATGAAACTACCCCCCCTATACCAAATTTGATGTTCATATTTAAAAAAATGTTATCCACTATCGTGGTGGCGACAAAGATGACAGATTTGTAGAAAATAAATTTTTCAGTTTTCTGAGGTCATGAAAGTCAATATTAGTAAAAAAAACTAATGTAAACGTTTTTTGCTTTAGTTAAAGTTCAGGTGTCACACTCTACACAAAGGCTAAATCCCGATATATATTTTTTTGGGGATAAAATGCATTTACACAGGTCTCTCTCCTGAGAGGTACTGTGGGGCTTACCCCTTACTTGTAGTGTGGGTACTCTCCCCCACGGACGTGCACTGGGGAGAGCGGTAGCAACAACGCCTGCAGGCTGCAAGATGGGTACTTAACTAGAACAGAGATAAATGTTATAATTATGCAATTTGGAGTCTACACTCACCTACAGGCGTATTACTCCCTACGGTGGATCGTCCAAGATGGCGGCTGGCCGAGAATGGGTTGTCTCTCGCAGATGTCGGCTACTTCATGATAACCCGACTCATGGGCACTTTAAAACAGTTTAGAAACGCATCTTTTGGCATTTGCGTTTAGGGTGGGGATGCCAGCTGACCCTAGAATAGTGGTGTTCCTTACATCTAAAGCTGGCATGTGTGTCTCGGTAGAACGTCCAGCAAACCTTTGACCCGTACATCAGCAAGGACCCCTTGTAACTTTAGTATGAACGTTTAGGGGCCTACACCTCGCCAGCAGGGACAAGGCAACCTTGAATCCTCTCCTACCACCTACCTTAATTTATACCAGCTCCTAAGGCAAACACATGCTTGAAAAATCACCGGAAGCCATGCAGTGCTCTACCCACTTTTACTAATTATTTTACTTCATTTTGACAGTATACTTGATAATATTATAGTGAGCAAACAATTGCGTAAAATTAATCCTAGGGTTAGAATAAAAGTCAATTTTATAGTTTTTTGAGGATATCGTAAAAACTATAAAAATAATCTAATAACAATTTAAATTAGATCTTATTTGGTTTTCGACAGTAAATCAATTCTTAACCTTAAATTACACTTTCAAAAGCTAATTGTTGTTATATATTTAATAGTTATTTCTGTTTACAGGTGCCCGGGAAGGATTTTGTTAAGACCCGATATCATTTCAAAAACAAATTGGTGAGTCTTTTTCACTTCTAATATTATTTTTCTACTATTAATGTATATTTTAATCAATGTACACAATGTGATTATAGTTTGGATCGTAAAGATATTTTTAGATCGTTTTGGGGTTATAATAGTTTAATTACTATGGGCTTAAATTATTAGTACGGTTTTAGTAATTGAGGAGTGGCTCAGTTGGTTAAAGAACACGGCTAGCTCGCACTTGTAAGCAGCCAAAGAGCAGATCCGAACGCGGTTGGTATTTGTTCGACTTTAAAAATTGTCAACAGCTGCCATTTTGAAAATTATAAAATTATGTTTTTGTGTTTGGTACACTTGTAAAATATACACAATATTAATTTAATATCTTAGCTCTTTCTGGAGTTATATATATATATATATATATATATATATTTGTAAATGGCGAATAGACAATGAAGCGAAATTCAACTATGGTATTTCTCATTTTTTGTTTGTTTTTATCTATATAATCCTAAAACGTATAACCAGTTCACCTATTTCGAGACACCCTATATATCCCTCTGATTAGAATCAAAACGATTCAGAAAGTCTGTTTAAAACTTTAGCGATTCAAACTTCATACTAACCTTCACTGTACGTTACAGACAGACTGATGAACTAGACGTGCCCCACGTACAAATCTCCACTATGTGAGAAAGTTCAATTAACACCCACCATTTTGATTGAAAGCTTTCACAATGAAACTTAGGATATTATTAACTAGTTGAGAGTTTCTCAACTTTACAAGTTATATTCGCCTGGTGTGGTTTCCCCTGTCAGACATACGTCCCTCCTCGCGCCTCATCTCCCCTCAAAGTTCAGCTGACAACACATTTACAATGTTATAGAATTTCAAAATATAAATTCCAACATTTGCGAAGGAACCTACAATCGTGAAGGAATTAAATTTCGTTTTAAATCCCTAAATTTTGTTTTGAAAGAGAAAAGATTTGATGAACCCATCGTGGTACTTACTCAGCCCTTTCATATTGTGTAATGTTCTGAAGTTGGTTTCTTGAACCTTGTAGGAAATGATGTAAGTTTGTTTAAAACAGTTGATATACAGTGGTTTTCCGAACATCGTAATTATTTATTTCACTACTTTCATGACATCGGGCTAAGCCTTAATATAAATAACACGTAAACGTTTATATATTAAAAAATGTTCACTATCCTCACTCGCGTCTGTATCTGGATCCTCGGCCAATTACATTTTTTTTTATCAACCCACCTCTCTCTCTCTCTCTCTCTCTCTCTCTCTCTCTCTCTCTCTCTCTCTCTCCCTCCCTCCCTCTCTCTCTCTCTCTCTCTCTCTCTCTCTCTCTCTCTCTCTCTCTCTCTCTCTCTCCCTCCCCTCCCTCCCTCCCTCCCTCCCTCCCTCCCTCTCTCTCTCTCTCTCTCTCTCTCTCTCTCTCTCTCTCTCTCTCTCTCTCTCTCTCTCTCTCTCTCTCTCTCTCTCTCTCTCTCTCTCTCTCTCTCTCTCTCTCTCTCTCTCTCTCTCTCTCTCTCTCTCTCTCTCTCTCTCTCTCTCTCTCTCATATATATTTCATACCATGTATTAGAAGGTAGCAGGGGTTTGCTACACCTTTTAACATGATGTGTGACGTGGCCAACTGTGATTGGCCGAGAGAATCAGGTGACAGACGGAGGGGGGACGCCTCGTTGCAGTAGTAATTGTAGTTATTAAGGTTAGTGTGTATTGTACCCCTGAAGATGATAGCAGTGCTATTGAAATTTACATAAGGTAGAATAAACATAACTGTACAGTCTTTGTGTTGTTAGTATTTTATTGTGGTTTTGTGAAATCATTGTATATTGAACACAGTGCTCTAGTAATTCATGATTCAATAGATGTTCAATATTGAGTTGGGTTGTTATTAATTTTTGCGTCAGTTTAATACAAAATTTAAAACACTATCTGTAGAGAATCGAACTTAAATATGCACACTATCGATTACGTTGAGGTAGCAGGTGTGCAGGTATAAAATCAGCAGGTATTAAAGTTTCAGAATTTTATCTGGAGACCAGCTGTCGGTTGCCTAACGACGTCTTCAATACTCGTGCAGCATTTCGTAACGTTACATTTTTAAAAAAAAGTAATTTATAAATTGGTGTTGTTTTATTCCAAGATATTGGAACATTTGAAAGAGAAATAAATGTTTAAATATGTTAATATACAAAAAAAAAAAATCAACTTATGTATAGCTAAAATGAAATTATTTTAAAGGTGTAATATATAAATATAAAAAATAACCAGGGTTTATAAATGTCACAAACTAAAAAAATTTAAAAAATATTGCATATATCCAATTGAACTCTGAATTTTCTTCATTTTTCATTTCAATTATACCAATCTAAACATTCTTCAAGGGTGTATCCCAATTTTTGTGCGCCAACCTCTCTGTTTTCATTTCAATTATACCAATCTAAACATTCTTCAAGGGTGTATCCCAATTTTTGTGCGCCAACCTCTCTGTTTCCATTTCAATTATGCCAATCTAAACATTCTTCAAGGGAATATCCCAATTTTTGTGCGCCAAACTCTCTGTTTCCATTTCAATTATACCAATCTAAACATTCTTCAAGGGAATATCCCAATTTTTGTGCGCCAACCTCTCTGTTTTCATTTCAATTATACCAATCTAAACATTCTTCAAGGGTGTATCCCAATTTTTGAGCGCCAACCTCTCTGTTTCCATTTCAATTATACCAATCTAAACATTCTTCAAGGGTGTATCCCAATTTTTGTGCGCCAACCTCTCTGTTTCCATTTCAATTATACCAATCTAAACATTCTTCAAGGGAATATCCCAATTTTTGTGCGCCAACCTCTCTGTTTTCATTTCAATTATACCAATCTAAACATTCTTCAAGGGTGTATCCCAATTTTTGTGCGCCAACCTCTCTGTTTCCATTTCAATTATACCAATCTAAACATTCTTCAAGGGTGTATCCCAATTTTTGAGCGCCAACCTCTGTTTCCATTTCAATTATGCCAATCTAAACATTCTTCAAGGGAATATCCCAATTTTTGTGCGCCAAACTCTCTGTTTCCATTTCAATTATACCAATCTAAATATTCTTCAAGGGTGTATCCTAAATTTTGAGCGCCAACCTCTGTTTCCATTTCAATTATACCAATCTAAACATTCTTCAAAGGAATATCCCAATTTTTGTGCGCCAACCTCTCTGTTTCCATTTCAATTATGAGAATCTAAACATTCTTCAAGGGTGTATCCCAATATTTGTGCGCCAACCTCTCTGTTTCCATTTCAATTATACCAATCTAAACATTCTTCAAGGGAATATCCCAATTTTTGAGCGCCAACCTCTGTTTCCATTTCAATTATACAAATCTAAACATTCTTCAAGAAAATATCTCAATTTTTGTACGCCAACCTCTCTGTTTCCATTTCAATTATAGCAATCTAAACATTCTTCAAGAAAATATCTCAATTTTTGTACGCCAACCTCTCTGTTTCCATTTCAATTATGAGAATCTAAACATTGTTCAAGGGAATGTCCCAATTTTTGAGCGCCAACCTCTGTTTCCATTTCAATTATACAAATCTAAACATTCTTCAAGAAAATATCTCAATTTTTGTACGCCAACCTCTCTGTTTCCATTTCAATTATAGCAATCTAAACATTCTTCAAGAAAATATCTCAATTTTTGTACGCCAACCTTTCTGTTTCCATTTCAATTAAACCAATCTAAATATTCTTCAAGGGAATATCCCAATTTTTGTGCGCCAACCTCTCTGTTTCCATTTCAGTTATACCAATCTAAACATTCTTCAAGGGTGTATCCCAATTTTTGTGCGCCAACCTCTCTGTTTCCATTTCAATTATACCAATCTAAACATTCTTCAAGGGAATATCCCAATTTTTGTGCGCCAACCTCTCTGTTTCCATTTCAATTATACCAAGCTAAACATTCTTCAAGGGTGTACCCCAATTTTTGTGCGCCAACCTCTCTGTTTCCATTTCAATTATACCAATCTAAACATTCTTCAAGGGTGTATCCCAATTTTTATGCGCCAACCTCTCTGTTTCCATTTCAATTATACCAAGCTAAACATTCTTCAAGGGTGTATCCCAATTTTTGTGCGCCAACCTCTCTGTTTCCATTTCAATTATACCAATCTAAACATTCTTCAAGGGTGTATCCCAATTTTTGTGCGCCAACCTCTCTGTTTCCAATTCAATTATGCCAATCTAAACATTCTTCAAGGATGTATCCCAATTTTTGTGCGCCAACCTCTCTGTTTCCATTTCAATTATACCAATCTAAACATTCTTCAAGGGAATATCCCAATTTTTGTGCGCCAACCTTTCTGTTTCCATTTCAATTATACCAAGCTAAACATTCTTCAAGGGTGTACCCCAATTTTTGTGCGCCAACCTCTCTGTTTCCATTTCAGTTATACCAATCTAAACATTCTTCAAGGGTGTATCCCAATTTTTGTGCGCCAACCTCTCTGTTTCCATTTCAGTTATACCAATCTAAACATTCTTCAAGGGTGTATCCCAATTTTTGTGCGCCAACCTCTCTGTTTCCATTTCAATTATACCAATCTAAACATTCTCCAAGGGTGTATCCCAATTTTTGTGCGCCAACCTCTCTGTTTCCAATACAATTATACCAATCTAAACATTCTCCAAGGGTTTATCTCAATTTTTGTGCTCCAACCTCTTTGTTTCCATTTCAATTATGCCAATCTAAACATTCTTCAAGGGTGTATCCCAATTTGTGTGCGCCAACCTCTCTGTTTCCATTTCAATTATACCAATCTAAACATTCTTCAAGGGTGTATCCCAATTTTTGTGCGCCAACCTCTCTGTTTCCATTTCAATTATACCAAGCTAAACATTCTTCAAGGGTGTACCCCAATTTTTGTGCGCCAACCTCTCTGTTTCCATTTCAATTATGCCAATCTAAACATTCTTCAAGGGAATATCCCAATTTTTGTGCGCCAACCTCTCTGTTTCCATTTCAGTTATACCAATCTAAACATTCTTCAAGGGTGTATCTAAATTTTTGTGCGCCAACCTCTCTGTTTCCATTTCAATTATACCAAGCTAAACATTCTTCAAGGGTGTACCCCAATTTTTGTGCGCCAACCTCTCTGTTTCCATTTCAATTATACCAATCTAAACATTCTTCAAGGGTGTATCCCAATTTTTGTGCGCCAACCTCTATGTTTCCATATGAATTATACCAATCTAAACATTCTTCAAGGGTGTATCCCAATTTTTGTGCGCCAACCTCTCTGTTTCAATATCAATTATACCAATCCAAATATTCTTCAAGGGTGTATCCCAATTTTTGTGCGCCAACCTCTCTGTTTCAATATCAATTATACCAATCCAAACATTCTTCAAGGGTGTATCCCAATTTTTGTGCGCCAACCTCTCTGTTTCCAATTCAATTATGCCAATCTAAACATTCTTCAAGGATGTATCCCAATTTTTATGCGCCTACCTCTCTGTTTCCATTTCAATTATGCCAATCTAAACATTCTTCAAGGATGTATCCCAATTTTTATGCGCCAACCTCTCTGTTTCCATTTCAATTATACCAATCTAAACATTCTTCAAGGGTGTATCCCAATTTTTGTGCGCCAACCTCTCTGTTTCCATTTCAAAATTGCCAATCTAAACATTCTTCAAGGGTTTATCCCAATTTTTGTGCGCCAACCTATCAGTTTCCATTTCAAATATACCAATCTAAACATTCTTCAAGGGTTTATCCCAATTTTTGTGCGCCAACCTCTCTGTTTCCAATTTAATTATGCCAATCCAAACATTCTTCAAGGGTGTATCCCAATTTTTGTGCGCCAACCACTCTGTTTCCAATTTAATTATGCCAATCTCAACATTCTTCAAGGATGTATCCCAATTTTTATGCGCCAACCTCTCTGTTTCCATTTCAATTATGCCAATCTAAACATTCTTCAAGGATGTATCCCAATTTTTATGCGCCAACCTCTCTGTTTCCAATTCAATTATGCCAATCTACACATTCTTCAAGGATGTATCCCAATTTTTATGCGCCAACCTCTCTGTTTCCATTTCAATTATACCAATCTAAACATTCTTCAAGGGAATATCCCAATTTTTGTGCGCCAACCTCTCTGTTTCCATTTCAATTATACCAAGCTGAACATTCTTCAAGGGTTTATCCCAATTTTTGTGCGCCAACCTCTCTGTTTCCAATTTAATTATGCCAATCCAAACATTCTTCAAGGGTGTATCCCAATTTTTGTGCGCCAACCTCTCTGTTTCCAATTTAATTATGCCAATCTAAACATTCTTCAAGGATGTATCCCAATTTTTATGCGCCAACCTCTCTGTTTCCATTTCAATTATACCAATCTAAACATTCTTCAAGGGTGTATCCCAATTTGTGTGCGCCAACCTCTCTGTTTCCATTTCAATTATACCAATCTAAACATTCTTCAAGGGTGTATCCCAATTTTTGTGCGCCAACCTCTCTGTTTCCATTTCAATTATACCAAGCTAAACATTCTTCAAGGGTGTACCCCAATTTTTGTGCGCCAACCTCTCTGTTTCCATTTCAATTATGCCAATCTAAACATTCTTCAAGGGAATATCCCAATTTTTGTGCGCCAACCTCTCTGTTTCCATTTCAGTTATACCAATCTAAACATTCTTCAAGGGTGTATCTAAATTTTTGTGCGCCAACCTCTCTGTTTCCATTTCAATTATACCAAGCTAAACATTCTTCAAGGGTGTACCCCAATTTTTGTGCGCCAACCTCTCTGTTTCCATTTCAATTATACCAATCTAAACATTCTTCAAGGGTGTATCCCAATTTTTGTGCGCCAACCTCTATGTTTCCATATGAATTATACCAATCTAAACATTCTTCAAGGGTGTATCCCAATTTTTGTGCGCCAACCTCTCTGTTTCAATATCAATTATACCAATCCAAATATTCTTCAAGGGTGTATCCCAATTTTTGTGCGCCAACCTCTCTGTTTCAATATCAATTATACCAATCCAAACATTCTTCAAGGGTGTATCCCAATTTTTGTGCGCCAACCTCTCTGTTTCCAATTCAATTATGCCAATCTAAACATTCTTCAAGGATGTATCCCAATTTTTATGCGCCTACCTCTCTGTTTCCATTTCAATTATGCCAATCTAAACATTCTTCAAGGATGTATCCCAATTTTTATGCGCCAACCTCTCTGTTTCCATTTCAATTATACCAATCTAAACATTCTTCAAGGGTGTATCCCAATTTTTGTGCGCCAACCTCTCTGTTTCCATTTCAAAATTGCCAATCTAAACATTCTTCAAGGGTTTATCCCAATTTTTGTGCGCCAACCTATCAGTTTCCATTTCAAATATACCAATCTAAACATTCTTCAAGGGTTTATCCCAATTTTTGTGCGCCAACCTCTCTGTTTCCAATTTAATTATGCCAATCCAAACATTCTTCAAGGGTGTATCCCAATTTTTGTGCGCCAACCACTCTGTTTCCAATTTAATTATGCCAATCTCAACATTCTTCAAGGATGTATCCCAATTTTTATGCGCCAACCTCTCTGTTTCCATTTCAATTATGCCAATCTAAACATTCTTCAAGGATGTATCCCAATTTTTATGCGCCAACCTCTCTGTTTCCAATTCAATTATGCCAATCTACACATTCTTCAAGGATGTATCCCAATTTTTATGCGCCAACCTCTCTGTTTCCATTTCAATTATACCAATCTAAACATTCTTCAAGGGAATATCCCAATTTTTGTGCGCCAACCTCTCTGTTTCCATTTCAATTATACCAAGCTGAACATTCTTCAAGGGTTTATCCCAATTTTTGTGCGCCAACCTCTCTGTTTCCAATTTAATTATGCCAATCCAAACATTCTTCAAGGGTGTATCCCAATTTTTGTGCGCCAACCTCTCTGTTTCCAATTTAATTATGCCAATCTAAACATTCTTCAAGGATGTATCCCAATTTTTATGCGCCAACCTCTCTGTTTCCATTTCAATTATACCAATCTAAACATTCTTCAAGGGTGTATCCCAATTTGTGTGCGCCAACCTCTCTGTTTCCATTTCAATTATACCAATCTAAACATTCTTCAAGGGTGTATCCCAATTTTTGTGCGCCAACCTCTCTGTTTCCATTTCAATTATACCAAGCTAAACATTCTTCAAGGGTGTACCCCAATTTTTGTGCGCCAACCTCTCTGTTTCCATTTCAATTATGCCAATCTAAACATTCTTCAAGGGAATATCCCAATTTTTGTGCGCCAACCTCTCTGTTTCCATTTCAGTTATACCAATCTAAACATTCTTCAAGGGTGTATCTAAATTTTTGTGCGCCAACCTCTCTGTTTCCATTTCAATTATACCAAGCTAAACATTCTTCAAGGGTGTACCCCAATTTTTGTGCGCCAACCTCTCTGTTTCCATTTCAATTATACCAATCTAAACATTCTTCAAGGGTGTATCCCAATTTTTGTGCGCCAACCTCTATGTTTCCATATGAATTATACCAATCTAAACATTCTTCAAGGGTGTATCCCAATTTTTGTGCGCCAACCTCTCTGTTTCAATATCAATTATACCAATCCAAATATTCTTCAAGGGTGTATCCCAATTTTTGTGCGCCAACCTCTCTGTTTCAATATCAATTATACCAATCCAAACATTCTTCAAGGGTGTATCCCAATTTTTGTGCGCCAACCTCTCTGTTTCCAATTCAATTATGCCAATCTAAACATTCTTCAAGGATGTATCCCAATTTTTATGCGCCTACCTCTCTGTTTCCATTTCAATTATGCCAATCTAAACATTCTTCAAGGATGTATCCCAATTTTTATGCGCCAACCTCTCTGTTTCCATTTCAATTATACCAATCTAAACATTCTTCAAGGGTGTATCCCAATTTTTGTGCGCCAACCTCTCTGTTTCCATTTCAAAATTGCCAATCTAAACATTCTTCAAGGGTTTATCCCAATTTTTGTGCGCCAACCTATCAGTTTCCATTTCAAATATACCAATCTAAACATTCTTCAAGGGTTTATCCCAATTTTTGTGCGCCAACCTCTCTGTTTCCAATTTAATTATGCCAATCCAAACATTCTTCAAGGGTGTATCCCAATTTTTGTGCGCCAACCACTCTGTTTCCAATTTAATTATGCCAATCTCAACATTCTTCAAGGATGTATCCCAATTTTTATGCGCCAACCTCTCTGTTTCCATTTCAATTATGCCAATCTAAACATTCTTCAAGGATGTATCCCAATTTTTATGCGCCAACCTCTCTGTTTCCAATTCAATTATGCCAATCTACACATTCTTCAAGGATGTATCCCAATTTTTATGCGCCAACCTCTCTGTTTCCATTTCAATTATACCAATCTAAACATTCTTCAAGGGAATATCCCAATTTTTGTGCGCCAACCTCTCTGTTTCCATTTCAATTATACCAAGCTGAACATTCTTCAAGGGTTTATCCCAATTTTTGTGCGCCAACCTCTCTGTTTCCAATTTAATTATGCCAATCCAAACATTCTTCAAGGGTGTATCCCAATTTTTGTGCGCCAACCTCTCTGTTTCCAATTTAATTATGCCAATCTAAACATTCTTCAAGGATGTATCCCAATTTTTATGCGCCAACCTCTCTGTTTCCATTTCAATTATACCAATCTAAACATTCTTCAAGGGTGTATCCCAATTTGTGTGCGCCAACCTCTCTGTTTCCATTTCAATTATACCAATCTAAACATTCTTCAAGGGTGTATCCCAATTTTTGTGCGCCAACCTCTCTGTTTCCATTTCAATTATACCAAGCTAAACATTCTTCAAGGGTGTACCCCAATTTTTGTGCGCCAACCTCTCTGTTTCCATTTCAATTATGCCAATCTAAACATTCTTCAAGGGAATATCCCAATTTTTGTGCGCCAACCTCTCTGTTTCCATTTCAGTTATACCAATCTAAACATTCTTCAAGGGTGTATCTAAATTTTTGTGCGCCAACCTCTCTGTTTCCATTTCAATTATACCAAGCTAAACATTCTTCAAGGGTGTACCCCAATTTTTGTGCGCCAACCTCTCTGTTTCCATTTCAATTATACCAATCTAAACATTCTTCAAGGGTGTATCCCAATTTTTGTGCGCCAACCTCTATGTTTCCATATGAATTATACCAATCTAAACATTCTTCAAGGGTGTATCCCAATTTTTGTGCGCCAACCTCTCTGTTTCAATATCAATTATACCAATCCAAATATTCTTCAAGGGTGTATCCCAATTTTTGTGCGCCAACCTCTCTGTTTCAATATCAATTATACCAATCCAAACATTCTTCAAGGGTGTATCCCAATTTTTGTGCGCCAACCTCTCTGTTTCCAATTCAATTATGCCAATCTAAACATTCTTCAAGGATGTATCCCAATTTTTATGCGCCTACCTCTCTGTTTCCATTTCAATTATGCCAATCTAAACATTCTTCAAGGATGTATCCCAATTTTTATGCGCCAACCTCTCTGTTTCCATTTCAATTATACCAATCTAAACATTCTTCAAGGGTGTATCCCAATTTTTGTGCGCCAACCTCTCTGTTTCCATTTCAAAATTGCCAATCTAAACATTCTTCAAGGGTTTATCCCAATTTTTGTGCGCCAACCTATCAGTTTCCATTTCAATTATACCAATCTAAACATTCTTCAAGGGTTTATCCCAATTTTTGTGCGCCAACCTCTCTGTTTCCAATTTAATTATGCCAATCCAAACATTCTTCAAGGGTGTATCCCAATTTTTGTGCGCCAACCACTCTGTTTCCAATTTAATTATGCCAATCTCAACATTCTTCAAGGATGTATCCCAATTTTTATGCGCCAACCTCTCTGTTTCCATTTCAATTATGCCAATCTAAACATTCTTCAAGGATGTATCCCAATTTTTATGCGCCAACCTCTCTGTTTCCAATTCAATTATGCCAATCTACACATTCTTCAAGGATGTATCCCAATTTTTATGCGCCAACCTCTCTGTTTCCATTTCAATTATACCAATCTAAACATTCTTCAAGGGAATATCCCAATTTTTGTGCGCCAACCTCTCTGTTTCCATTTCAATTATACCAAGCTGAACATTCTTCAAGGGTTTATCCCAATTTTTGTGCGCCAACCTCTCTGTTTCCAATTTAATTATGCCAATCCAAACATTCTTCAAGGGTGTATCCCAATTTTTGTGCGCCAACCTCTCTGTTTCCAATTTAATTATGCCAATCTAAACATTCTTCAAGGATGTATCCCAATTTTTATGCGCCAACCTCTCTGTTTCCATTTCAATTATACCAATCTAAACATTCTTCAAGGGTTTATCCCAATTTATGTGCTCCAAACTCTCTGTTTCTACAGTCTTTTAGTTCTAATTGCTAACCATATGATTACTACACTCTACGCTTTTCAATCGAGTTTTTCTAGAAAACGAATATTATAAAACAAATTTTATAATACACTTTGCTTACACTTTCACGATCTTTTAATTACATATGTGTCTGTCTACTTTTAATATTAACCAAGTTAATTAAAAACAAATCAGTGACGTCATCATTGTACTTACCCAACCCATCGTATAATACAATACAAGTAAATGTAAACCCTAAAAATAAGTTCCTTGAGTCTTGTAGGAAATATTAAAATGTATTATTGAATCAACACCTCTTACCCAGTAGGATAAGTTTCTTTAAAACAGTAGTTACAAGTTTTCTGAACCTCGTAGTTGTCCATACCACAACTTTCTTGACCGTTAGGCTCTAATGAGTATCATAAAAGCGTATTTAATAGCCTCCACTCGCTTAGCTCGTGTTAATGTCAAAACTATGCATATATAAAGGAAACTCAACGCACCTTTCCAGCCCAACTTATTCCGCATTATTTAAAAAAAAAAAAAAAAAAAAATTCCTAATCTTGGACAATCAACTGTAAGAAAGGTTTCAAGCCAAATGAAGGTTATCCCGTGTT
Organism: Aphrophora alni; assembly: GCA_963513935.1. NCBI lineage: Eukaryota > Metazoa > Arthropoda > Insecta > Hemiptera > Aphrophoridae > Aphrophora > Aphrophora alni. Next base: position 1,115 of record CAUPSG010000944.1, on the reverse strand, counting down.
GCCAACATAACACTAACAAACTATCGTATTCCATGCAATGTTGAAATCTGCAAATTTCGATATGTTAGGTTGAATAACAAATGAGATATGAACACAAAACCGGCCACCATTTTGACGTTTTCTATTATTTTAATTACAATTAATAGGATTCTATTACAACACACTTTAGTTTTCTATACAACATTTCATGTTCCTAACTATTGTAGCCGCTATCTTGTTAACAGAATACTGGCGGTATGTAGAAAATCAATTTATCTGTTTTCAGAAGCTATAAAGCAGAGTTTGAAATTTTAGTAATAACAAGTTTACCTTATACATCGTACTAAGTTTATACTATTATTGGTTACGTTCACATGTGTAAGTAAATAATTTAATCACGTACAACTTCCTGCACTCACGTAACGGCGGAAAATCAATATCCTTTAGAAATTGAACTAACGAGATATATATTCTATTTCTTTCTGAATGGTTGGAGATTTTAACGCTTGAGAAAAGAAAGAACGAACGTTCGGTAAATAATGATGTATTGCTGGTTTCATTAGGAGATGGTGACAAGGGAAGCGTTAAAATCACTTTATTTATGGGAAAATATAAAACTGAAATATGTAAATAACAACTTTGTAGAGTTTCCTTATTAGAGGAGGTTATTGTAAAATATATTTTAGTTTAGAAAGTTGTGTTGTTTACAGGGGAAAAACTTTAAAAGTCATTAACGTATTAAAAAAATATTGAAACATTTATTTCCAAAACCACATACAAACCAACTAAAGGTGTTTCATCGCCCAAAATATCATTTCGGGTGTTGTCTGTTAAAAAGTGCTGCATTTATTAAAATTTGAAAGAAATGGATACAGCCGATTTAAAAAAACTGATGTTTTTTTAACAGCGCCATTGTGATTTTTTGTTTGTTTATCGATAAGTCACGAACCTGCATTTTGGGAGTAATGGCGACTACAACGTATTGTTAAGGCCGTTAGAAAAATATGTAATTATGATTTTTTTTCCTAATGGCAGCTACACATAAAATTTTAATTATTAAAAAATATATAAATTAATCTCGATATATTGCCAAAATATGCTCATAGTATTACTTGCTGCTGTGATGGAAAGCACTG